>PVJA010036906.1:0-20758 GCA_004027025.1 Myocastor coypus
GAAGTTTGCATTTTGGAAAGGACTGAGGGAAAAGGGAACACTTCAGATGCTGGGAGGGGAGGGTCGACTTTGTTGGGGGAAGGGAAGGATGCAGCCTTTCTTCCCACCTAATTTCAAGTCTTCTCAGAAGCAAAAAGTCCCTGTGAGTTGCCTGTCCCATGACGGGTGCTTCCTCCCAATCTCCCACCACAGCTGCATATTGTCCATTACAACTCGGACCAGTACCCTAACATCAGCGCCGCCAGTGAGCAGTCAGGAGGCCTGGCTGTCCTAGCCATCCTCCTTGAGGTAAGAGATACTTAAGGGGATGCCCATGCATGGAATTTGTAACAGGGCCAAGCCTGAGATTTGGCATTCTGTTTTATGGCCCCAGTCTGGTGCTAAGTGGGTCACGTCCTCTCTCCAGAGCAGGGGCACATGGCTCTGGTGCCTCATGTGGGCTGGGCAGCAGAAATGATAGAGACCTGTCTTTTATGATGTGGAAACATGAGCCCCATTCTCCAGCCCTGCTGCATGAGTGCAGAACTGCCCCGCTGGGGAAGCCCCATGAGAGAAGGGGTCATCACCGTGTTGCCCCATTGGATGCCTGACCCAAGTACAATCTGGTATCCAGGCTCCCCTTACGTATAGGCCCCAGGATGGTTTCCCTGCAAATGAGACGTCTTCTGATGAGCTTTCATTTCCCCCACACAACGCAGCTGTACACATCTCGCTGTCCTTTCTACTTTCTTCCATGGCTTAGCTTCTGGGACCTCAGAAGGCCCTAGGGTTCTGAGTTAGAGGGACTCGCGCATCACCATACCCTGTGCCCTGGGCTAGGCTCAAGGCCTTACAGGAAAGGGGGTGTCCTTTGATGCAAGAAGCGGGGCCATTCTGCTCATTCCCAACACCTTCGTGACCCCCTAGTAACGCTAGGGGGGTGGGCCATCAGAGGGGAGCTGGGGGCGACAGTGTGGACCCCCGACCCAGCCTGTGGGACAGACACCGGCTGCCCATCCAGGCTTGGCCTGCAGCATTTTGTCCTAGTTCAGCTCCCAATCTCTGTTGCAGAGGGGCTCCTTCAATCCATCCTATGACAAGATCTTCAGTCACCTGAAAGATGTGAAGTACAAAGGTGAGGGGCCCCGGGACACTTCTTGCCTCTCTACTGGAGCAGTCACACCTGTGTTCCCTTCAATCAGACACTAAGGAGGGCTGGATGCTATTAGTGTGCACCAGGTTAAGGACCATGGGGTGCTGTGCTGTGCTGTAACAGTGATGGTGACCTAGTAAAGGGAGAGTTCGGGATGACAGGCTCCCTACCGTGCCTTGCTGTAGGCAGCAGGCTCACCTGCCCCCTCTTCCAACGTCCCCCCAGATCAACAAGTACGCATTCCAGGCTTCAATATTGAGGAGTTGCTTCCCAAGAAGCCTGCCGAGTACTACCGCTACGAGGGGTCCCTGACCACCCCGCCTTGCAACCCCACTGTGCTCTGGACGGTTTTCCGGAACACCGTGCAAGTTTCCCCGGAGCAGGTAAGTGTCGCAGCCGGAGTCCACCACCCCCACCATAGACTGGGCGACGGGTAGTGACTGCTTTTCCTTGCTTAAGAGTTCCATTGGCAGCTGTCCCAAACCTCTTCAAAGGCCAGTGGTGGCTGAAAACCCCGCAGGGGTAACGCGCTGAGCCTTGCACCGCAGCTAGAGCTGTGCTAGCAAAGCAAGTATGCATCCTTAGGCGGAACCTGCTGCCGCAGGGCTGAATTGGCTCAGCCAGCACCCCCGCTGGCTGGGCGGTCTTTCTTCCTTGGTGGGAGGGAACCTGGCTCCTTGAGCTGGGGAGCAATGCCAGAGCAGGAGCCCTGCAGGATCAGCACAGGTGCACAGGTGAGTGACAGATGTGAGACCCAGAGTGAGGCTTTCCCACTCTCCAAGGCATGGCTCCTTGTCCTCCTCCACATCCACAAGTGTGGGGAAGAAACCCGGCCCCAGGGGAGGCGGCTGGGGCACACGGCCCACCTGACACCCACCCTGGGACAGAAGGCACTGTGCCCCTGCTCGCTACTACGAGCTTCTACCCAGAGTGGCAGCAGGTGGGTGGACAGGAGTGAGCATGTGCAGGAGCACGGGGAAACGCGTGGGGAAGCAGCAGCGCCCTCGCCCAGGAACTCCTTTAGAAAGCCACTGTATCCTCTCTGCGGGGGCAGGAAGGAAGATGCCAGAAAGGCACCAACGGATGACCCGGGAACCTTTCACTCTCTCCTCTGCTTTCGGAGCTGGGTTTCAGTTCAGGTTCATGGAGAGGCTGATGGGTCCTCTGTCCTCCTTCAGCTTCTGTGAGGCAGACTCTGTGGCATAACTGGGCGCTGGCACTCAGCTCAGCCCAGCGCCCGACTGGTGGGCTCTGGTGGGGGCAGTGTGGAAGCAGTTTTCTGCCCTCTCTGGGGGTGGGGGGGGCTTCTCCTCTGTGTTCCTCCCCTGGGAGTGTGGCTCTGCCCATGGGGTTTGTTTCTGCTCCTCCCTTCAGCTGCTGGCTCTCGAGACCGCCCTGTACTGCACAGATATGGGTGACCCTTCCCCCATAGAAATGGTCAACAACTTCCGGCGAGTCCAAAAGTTTGAAGAGAGGCTGGTGTACATCTCCTTCCAACAAGGTGAGGGCTGCAGTGCTGGGGTCGGGTAGGCTCGGGTGCCGAGATGTGTGTGTCATACCAAGTCTGACTGTGGCACTGGTGCCCACAGAAGGCTGTCTGAGGAACTCAGGCACAACCAGAAGCTACCGAAGGGGCCTGTGACTGGGGCTTCCTTTTACAGCTCCCCATTTCCCTGAGTCCTTGTAGGGAAGCATGGGCCGGGACCTCCAGGCCCATGGAGCCTGGTGGTCTTTCATGGATGGGGAAGAGATATCCTGGGGATGTCTGCTCGAGGAGTGGTCTGTGTCCTAGGCACGTGACAGGCCCCCGTCATGTGGTTACATTTCTGGCCTCTCTTCCTAGCCTTTCTTGGCTTCGAGGGCTGCGACCACCCCGCCTAGGTTTACTTAGGTGATTCACTTACCACTGACATCCCGCAGCGCTCCTTTGTCAGGCTGTGGCCATCAGCAGCTCGAGGTCCACCACAGCAGGACCCATCAGAAGAAAGCAGCCTCATTCTTAGATTTTTTTGTCTGAGCACCTGGGTGCTGCATAAAAGCACATGCATACCTGTTCCCAACTGAGTGAAGCCTGATAGTTGGGCTCATTTCTGCTACAGAGACCCACACTTCCCTCTCCATGCATAGTCCCACGAGCACAGCGACATTTCACCTGCTCCAAGCCTCCCTCAGGACTTCCGGAAAGGGACGAGGGACCCACGCCCTTTTTCAGAACTTAGAGTGTATTTTCTCGCTGTGGGTTTTCCAGCCTCTCCCACCTTGGGGCTCCCGGGTGTGCAGAAGCAGGGGAGGTGCCTCCAAGTCCTTTGTCACCCTCTGCTCACTCATGGACCAGCTGTCCACATGGAAAGATGAAGCATTTTAGCTCACTTGTCAGAGAGTCTGCGGCGCTCGTCCCAACCAGGTGCATTTGGTCGCTGTTCTTTACTACATGAGATTATTATAAGCATCAGCCGTTAGTTCAGCTGTGTCAATGAAGACAGTTTCAAGGCCTCTGCGGTAAAGATTCAGAGAGCGGCCACTGTGAGGGACCTGTTGCTACAGTCAGGATTCAGCCTGCTCTATGGTCTGTATTCAGAGTGGCCCAAGAACTCATCTTTGTGTTCTCTTTAGACAGCACTAGCTAAGGTCACTTCCCTCTTTTCCTCAGTTGGAAAACCAAATCCAGGGACAGTGGCCCTTCCTAACACTGAGAACCTGTAAGATCATTAACAGCTTCCTTCTAGGAAACGACCCAAGTGCCCAGAATGCTTTCCTTAGTGATCTATTCTGGACAGAGCATTTTCTTGTCCCATTCTTCCAAGTGAAATATATAGTACTTATGACATAAATCAAAGTATTGCAATACTTAAATAAAACTTAAGGAGCCGGGCGTGGTGGCACATGTGTATCATTCCAGCACTTGGGAGGCTGAGGCAGGAGGATCAGTGTGAGTTCCAGACCAGCTTGGGCTACAAAAGTGAGCTCAAGGCCAGTCTGAACTTCATAACGAGACCCTGTCTCAAAAAGAAAAAAAAAGACACACACACAAAAAAACCCACTTAAAAATATCAGGTTGGTGAGATAGCTCAGTGGACTAAGGATCTGTTTAGGCCAGCCCAGGGACTGGGGTTTGATCTCCAGCACCACAGGCCCTGACAGCCCCACCCACAGGCATGCAGAGCAGGACACTGAGACTGGGCATGGTAGTGTACACCTGTATTCCCAGTGCTGGGGAGGCTGAAAACAGGAGGATCACTATGAGTCCGAGACGCATAGTGAGATCCTGTACCAAACACATTTTTTTAAAAAGGAAAAAACCCTTAAGAATAACCAACTCTGCTGGAGATAGAGGTCCTTTTCCCTCATAGATCAGGTAAATTTTGCTTCTGATTTGAGGGTTCTGTTTTTTTGAAGTTTGCTTCCTGAGCTAGTCTGCACATCCTTGGGAACAAGGAGACAAACATTAGGAGTCCTTGCTTCAAGGCCTCACTTTGCTTTCTTCTGCTGTGTGATGTGGTAATACTGTGTCCCTTGTTTAGCAGTACAGTGTAATATGTAATGCCTTTCAATGGACACTAACAACTACCAACTCTAACTTTACATTGCAGGGACAGAGATTGAGGGCAGATCAGAAGAAACCGGGCAGTAACTTGATTATGACGTGCACCAGTAACCCCCCACTTGTAATGATGGACTGTGGTTTTGGGAGGAATTAGCCATGTTCTGGCCCTGGCTGCCATCCCAGTAGTTGCTTGTAGATGGGGTAGTGAAGGCAGGTTTGTAGCTGAGCACTGTAGTAAGCTCTTCTCGTTGGGGCTGGGTAGATTGAGAGGCTTGAAGCAGAAGCTTGTGCACTGGCTCAGGAGGCTTGCAGGCCAAGCTCAAAGCCCAAATGCAGCTTTGCTGCTGACCTGCCTTGCATGGCTTGAGCTCACAGGCAGCTTCCAGGAGCCCAGGCTGGGTTCAGCTTTCTCCTGGCAGTGAGAATTCATGGCAGCACAAGGTAAACCTGTTCATCTGGAGGCTGATTATAGAAACGTGGCCAGAATCCTCCTGCCCCTCTTGTTTCTCAGTGAATGGGCAGGTAACTCAGCTGCTTCCCCAGGAGCAAAGAGGAGGTGGCCCCTGAGGAGTGAAGGCTCACACTTCATCTGCCCAGGGCTCCACATACAGCAGGAGCAGTTCGCAGATCGTAACATACTGTCTCGGGCTTCTAGGTGAGCCTCCAGCAACTTGGACACAATTATTTGTAGGCTCTTCCCCTCCGCTGAGGCATGTTTGTAATTAGGGGCTGGTTTACTCAGGATTTTCTCTGGCTGTTAACAAGAGCTATGGAGTCAGGAAATTTGGCTGGGAGCAAAGTAGCATGAAGGAAATCTCCGAGAGGTTGGCTGGGAAGGGTGAAGAGCTGGGGTTTAACAAACAGGGACTCACTCATTTCACTTGCCTGCCTCTTCTTCAACTGTGTTCAGAAAAGCATGACGGAACCTGCTTCCTGTCTCCAGAGGCTGATAGACTAGCTGTCCTGCTGCCCCGGGAAAGGCTTTCTCAACACTGGTACTGCAGACAGTTCAGGCAGGATAATTCTAGTTGTGTCTCACAGCACCCCAACCTGTCCCCATGAGATGCTAGTAACATTTTCCTGCTGTGGAAGCCAACAATATTTATAGACATTGTCACATTCTCGGGAGAAGTGCCAAAGAGCCTCTGATTGCCAGGGGTGTGGAGGTGCATACCCATAATCCTCACACTCAGGAGGCTGAGGCGGCTGGAGGCAGGAGGATCGCTATGAGCTCAAGATTGAGATGCTTCCCCACCACCCTCAAAAAAAACCTGGATTGACATACACTGCCCCAAGGGTTGTTCAAGGACACTCCTGGGTCCAGAACTGATTTTTTTTCATTGGCATCATGGGATTCTAGAGTCCTGTGTCACCTGGCTTGATCTTTTTCCTTATTCTGTTATGGCATAAAAATTTCAGTCTAGCACTGATCGTGGCCAAAACAACACTGAAGTGAATAAAGTTGAACAAAGAAATCCAATAGATGCCTCCTTCCCGATCTTCCTTTCTTTTGGAATGAGTGAGGAGGCTAAGAGAAATGGCATGAAGGGACCTGGCCCCCTTAAGAGAGTACACTGACAGCTTTCTCTGGGAGCCAGGGGCCTCTGAAGTTGCAGCTTTCTCTAGAATTCTCTCATCACACCCCCTCCCCCTTCTGTAGGAATTTTTCTCTCTTATGGGTTGTTCTTGTTGCTTTTGGTTAAAATGCTAGGTACTTTCTCAGCTCTTAAAAGGGGCTTCTTCCAAAGAAGACCTGAGCTTGTTTTGAAGTGGGCTCCCGGGGAGGGCACTCATCCTGGGACCATCTCTGGTGGCACCATAGTCAGATGCCCCAGGTAACGAGATGGGTGGCAGAAGCAGATGTCTGTCCCAAGGGCTGAGGCTTAGGGCTTTGGCCTGATCCTTGGTTGCCTCTGGCTGCCCTCTTCCCTGTGACACCGGCTCTAGGCCCAGAAGGTGACAGCATAGCTGTCACTGGTCCATTGAACATAAATAGCAGCTAGCACCTTTCTTGACTTGCCAGGTAAGGGACACAGATAGAACAAAAGAAAGTCAGAGAACAGCTGGGAATATAGCTCAGCCTGCCTGGAAAACACAAGGTCTTGAGTTCAGTTCCCAGTAACCCCCCGCCTCCAAAAATAGAGGCCATAGCGTTTCTATAATCAGGTCTTCAGTAGGCCCGCTCTAAGCAAATGCTCGTCCCCTGCTGTAGGACCAGAGCCCTGACTCTAGAGGAGCCCGGTTAGCATCTGCTTGGCCTGCAAGGACCTGCGTAGTTTTAGAAAGCCTTCAGAGAGAGGAACTCTTCCAACTAAGATGGCTAATTATTTAATATTTTGAGATAAGAATGTGTCATTGAGATTGACCTTGTATTTAAGTTTTATTTATAAATAAAAAATATTAGCTGGAAGAGTATCATTGGTCTTTCCAAAATGTCCAACCAAGCAACCTGGGGAGTCCTCTGACTCAGATTCCCGGACCAGCTGCACAGGAGGTAAAGTGCCCACCCCCGGAAGTAAAGTGCCCGCCCTTGGACATGAAGTGCCCGCCCCCTCCGGTACCCCACGTGTTTCCTGAGTACAGCCTAGTTGTGCACTGTAGGGACAGAAAGCCCTACTAGGCGTCACTTTGCTCTGAATAAGCCCTAGCACAGAGCAGAGCATGCACAGGGATGGCAGTGGGAGGGTGTTAGGGGATCCCAGCCTTAGTAAGGGGCCCCAACAACAGCTGTCACAGCACCCAGCCCTGTCCTCTTGGCCTCAGTCCCAGCAAACTGTGCGGACCCCCTAAGGGAAGTTGTCTGGGGTGGCTCTCCCGCTCCCCAAGCCCAACTCTAGTCACAGCCTCAGATGTCCTCCTTGCCCCTGGAGGTGACTTAGGGCGGCCTCAATGCAGCCTGACCAAACTTACTCATCCCTCTCACAGTCCCGGACACCGCAGAGCAATTATTTCTGACCATAATTTAAGAACAGGAAAGAAGGAAAAAGGAGATATCATACACACTGTAGAAGCTCCTTAACAGAGAATAGTTGGGCTGGTGAGATTGCTGAGCCATCTAAAGCACCTGCTTAGGCAAGCTTAGGCAACTGCAGGGACCAAGGTTCGATCGCCAGGACCACATGCTGCGTCAGCCCTACCCCCAGGACAGGCTGAGCAGGCCATAATAAAACAAAACAAACAAAGGAATAGGTGATGTCTCGCTTGCTTTTTGTGCTTGGCACTGTGCCTTGTGCTCATTATAAGCATGCTGAAAGAATGTAACTGACTCGTCTCCCTTCCCTCACCAGTTTACTGGGGCCTCCTCTCAAGAGTGATTTATGTGGGAGCCTGGCTAATTGCCAAAGTGTAGCTTTACTAAGTCTCACTTTGCTCTGTTCTCAATCAACCCATGTCGTTCTGTTTAAAGTAGCCCGTATGTTAAAGAAAATCTAAAGATCAGAAATTCTGGTCTGGCTCTGAAGGTCTGGGAGGAAGTTGTGTAGCTGCGCTGCACACCTTCTGTGGCTCTGGATTGACCGAGGGAGAAGGCCCAGCTCTGCCACCCGTCACTCCTTTAGCACAGTTGCCCTGGGCCACTCGAGGTGACTGCCAGCACCAAGGTCCGCCGTTGTAACTGACCCTGCAGCTCCAGGACCTCGGATCCTCAGAGCAGGGTACCTTTCCACTGTGGCCCTCCTTTCCTGTGACATGGGAGACAAAGCCCTGGGTCTGGCCCACTTGTACAAACAGTGCCAGTGTGTAATCTGACAGGGTCTCTGTGGTGGAGCTCTTTGTGGAAATTATTTCCTAACCGGGGCTGCATAGTGCTCCTAAGGAAAGCTCCCCGGTTAAGTGAGTCCTCCAAAGTCAGCCATGCTATGGTGACTGGGGGCCAATGCCTTGCTTTGCTTACCAAACAGTAACAGTGCTGTGATTTTTGACTGTATGGTTTATAATACAGTACAGTAATGGGAATTTTACCTTCCTACATTGGATTTCATGTAGCTACATGATGGAACCTTTGGTAAACTAAACTCTCCTATTCTCTTTTCTAAGACCAGAAATGGCCGAAGACCCATATATATGTATGTATGTTATCACTGTATAAGCTGCTGCCTAAAAAGAGTTGACCTTTAAAATGGGACTTTGAAAAGAAAAAGATTGTTAGCAGGTAGAATTACAAATGGAGCTAGAAAATACCAGGCTGTTGTTTCAGGAACCCCAAGATATACGCATGAGGTGCCTGGTCCTCAGGCTGGACTTGTGTTTACACTTGAGGCTGCAGGTGACCTCAAAAGCAGTTAACCAGCACCCCCGGGCCAGCCAGATGCCAGTGGAAGATGCAGCTCCAAGCCAGCCAGAACAGGTAGCTGGCAGCTCCCAGCGTCCTCCAGCTGTGTGCGCCTCCCTGGGCGAGGCACGTCCGCTCCAGTTCTCCTGTGTCGGCGTCTTTTCCTTCTGTGTGTTGTACTGTCCTCTGTCCAATCACCCTAACTCAAAGCTGAGCAGTCTGTGGACAGCAGGGAGCTCAGCATGTGTCCCTGCCATCAGTGGCTGTCATGGGTGACCTCTGGAGCAGTCTGTCTGGGTTTCTCCTGTCTGTGTCACTGTCCTCCATGGCTCCTGCCTGTCTTGGTCCTGTGTAGAAAGAGCCCACTTCTTTGTTTCATCTGAACCTAACTTCCTCTGGCCATCTTTGAGGCCTGTTCTCTACAGCAGCCCAGAGACTGGGCCTTACCCAGCCGAGGCTCTGCTGTGAAACAGGGTTTGGCTTTTCTTTGCCAGCTGTGGTTCTCCAAAGTGCCCTGTGTGCTGAACATCTTGCTGGCTTTCCCTCTCCTTTTAGCAGTTGCCGGCTCTGCCTCCAACGGGCCCACAGCCCTGCAGGCTCACTCCATCTCTGCAGAGAAGTCTGCCTCCTGGGGGGCTGGCTGCCCCTGCATCCACAGGGCAGGTGTTCCAACCATATCTTCCTGTCTCAGGCTCCACAAGGGGGCAGAACCACTAGCCGACCTCCTAGCGGGCACTGCTTTTCCGTCATGACCTCTGCTCTCTGCGTGCTCAGTCTAGCTGCTTTGTTTTTGCTGAATCTGAGGTGCAGAGGGCACCTGCTCCAGGATCTGGGTTCCCTATCCTCATGATGGGTTGCATTTCATTGTTTTCGAAGAGGCTCTATCCTACCCCTGACAAGTAGCCCTGCAGGGGCAAAACACCCGAGTTACAGCACTAGACTGAATTATACTGTAGCCTGTCAGGACTGTTCCAGTCAAAAGCACCACACAGTGAGCCACACATAGTGACAGGGGAAAGCCGCTATCCCTTTGGAGAAGCCACTGGGCTGGGACGTGCGCTTTGGAGCAAAGGCCCATCTAGGGGGCCTTGCTCTCCGCTGACGGATGAGTAAACCAAGACCAGCCAGGGACTGGGCCTGCCCCGGTGCTGGAGTCCCGTGAGGCTCTCAGGCTATGTGAGGTGACAGTGCAGGATGGGTTGGCAAAGCAGCCAAGCACACTCGTGAGTGTTCACGTGGCGAGACTGGTTTAGCACTGGAAGCTTCTGGAATTTTTGGAGCAAAGAACAAAAGTGTATTTCATCACAGAACTTAGAAAAGAAACCATGGCCAGGTTCTGTTTGTTTGCAAGCCCAAGGGGCAAAGTCTACATGTACCATTAAATAAAAACCACGAACCCAAACACCGAGTTACACCCTGGGCCAGGTGGGGAATAGAGCATGAGCTATGCACACACATGGGCTGCCCCAGATGAAGACTCGGCCCCAGCACTCCCTGCACCGCAGACAGGGCACAGAGCAGGGCTAGATGGGGACTGGCAGTGGCTGGCAAGAACAGGGAGAATGGCCCGCCCTGTCCCTTGCGATCAGCTCTGTCCCTGCCTTCTCTATTCTGGTTCTTCAGGGTGCCCAGTGCTCCAGAGTGGAAGGCTGGAATCCCCAGGTGGGTGGGCGCTCCCTCTACCCAGGCAGGCAGTC
Source organism: Myocastor coypus (assembly GCA_004027025.1). Taxonomy (NCBI): domain Eukaryota; kingdom Metazoa; phylum Chordata; class Mammalia; order Rodentia; family Myocastoridae; genus Myocastor; species Myocastor coypus. Next base: position 10,644 of record PVJA010036906.1, read on the forward strand.
ATCCGACCCAAAGGTGACTGTGCCCTGCAGGGCTGCATACACCAAGGAAGAACAAAGGACAACTCGGTTATATTCAGCACAGTTTGACTCTAACTTGCCCTCTTTTCCTTCCCCGGTTGTAATCGAACTCCTTACCGACGCAGAACTGAGTATGGGTACGTGGCTAGCAGGCCGTGCATGCTGCAGCTGGGTGATCTGATTCTCCTTGTGACCTGGCCTGCGATCCTTCCAGCCATCCTCTCTGCTTCTTTCTTCTGTCACTCTGGCTCCTGGCCTCCTCCTTACTCTGTGTCTTAGCCTCTAATTCAAAGATGAACTGCCAATCAAATGTCGCTCTAATCAAAGACCTAATCACTGTACAGCATGTGTAAATCAGCCTGAGACCTTCTGTTGATTGTGTGTGGGGGGAGGACACTGAAAATACTTCTAAACCCAGGGTGGAGGTCAGGTGAGTGGGCAACCAAAATCAGGAGCTTGGGGACAAAAACCATAGAGACAGTCCGGGAATCAGTGGAAAGAATTCTTATTCTAAGCTCAGTTTCTCAAACTGTGGTTCGAGGGTCACCTGCAACAGCATCTGCTGGAAGCACTTGGTGACAATGCAGATTCCTAGGCCTTGGGCCAAACAGAGTAAGTCTCAGTCTCTGAGGCTTGGGCTAAAATAAAAAACCAAAGACTTCCTACATTTGGAACAAACTTTTCAGATGATTTTTATTCAAGCTTGAGAACTCCTCCTAGAATCCTGCTGTACCTTGTAAGTGCCCATCGACCGATACCCCAGTCAGCCGCGCTAAGCCGAAGCCCAGAATGGGAGAGCAGAGGTGGGGAAACTGCACCTTTCTGGAATGAGCCTGTAGCTAGCACATGCCCACACACCTGTGCACACTGGGGCTCGATGGGTATGGAAAATGTAACGTGTGCCTGCTGCTCCCCCCAGGCATCATCCTGTCTGTGGTCCTAGCTGGTGTTCTTGGCATCTGCATTGTGCTGGGAGTGTCCATCTGGCTCTTCAGAAAGAAGAGGTGAGCTGGTTTGGGCCCAGCGGACATGGGTGGTGTGTGTGTCATGCTGGTCAGTCCTCCTGGCAGGGCGACCTTGCAGAGGACAGAGCCTGTCACCTCAGCCAGTGCTCATCCTTAGAGAGCTGTGCCCAAAGTGCCACTGCCTCCTTCAGAGGGAGCACTCATCACAGAAAGGTCACTGTGCTCAGACCTGTGGGTGTATCTGCCCTGCCGCTATTGCTAATTATCCATGTGACCTTGGACAAGTCTCTTGATTTGGGGTTTGTACCCAATCAACAAGGCTATGTTTTTAATTTTTAAAAAATCACTTATTATAAATCATTTATACTGGGTCTCACTATGCAGTTCAGACTTGGACTCACAATGATCCTCCTGTCTCAGCCTCCCCAGCACTGTGATTACACGTGTGCACCACCACCCCTAGTTTCATTGACCAGCATGGCATACCTGTGACTCCAGGGCTGGCACTGCACGTGGTACTGGGGATCAAACCTGGGACCTTGCGCTCACCAGGCAGGTGTTTAGACCACTGAGCTATCTCCCCAGCCCCAGCAAGGCTATCTTTTTTTTTTTTTTTTTTTAATTTTAGCCAGTTCAGCCTTCCCTGGGGGTAGGGGGTCGGGCTGGTGCAGCATATGGTGCTGGGGATCAAACCGCGGTCCCTACAGTTGGCTAAGCTTTCCTAAGCAGGCGCTTTAGACCACTGAGCCATTTTACCAGCCCAAGGCTATCTTCTTGCTAAGATCTTTACATCTAGGTTTTTTAAAAAGTGAATCCAGGAAGAACAATAAGGGAAGAGCTGATTAGCTACTGATTCCCTTAGCCTGTGGTTTTACTGCCTTTTTTTTTTTTTGAGACAGGGTCTAGCTATGCAGTTCAGGCTGGCCTTGAGCTCATTTTTGTAGTCCAAGCTGGTCTCAACCTTGCTCTGATCCTCCTGCCTCAGTCTCCCAAGTGCTGGGATTACAGGTGTATGCCACCACGCCCAGCTTTATTGCCAGTTTTAGAGTTTCCTAAACATAACTATCTTTTCTGGTAAGCAAATAATTTTGGGAATCATGAAACCAGAAGTCTGAAGCGTGAGACATAATGAGATGTTCAAAATGCAGGTCTAGCATTGTCAGGTACGAAAGGACAGGTGCAACACCAACAGGTTCCACTTTAGTTGACTTGTGTCTGGCTGAGAGGAAGTTCCACAATAAGCAAGGTCCCGAGAGGGATCTGACTGCTCACACCGCTCCCTTCTGTATCCGAGTTGTGTTGCTCTCTGGTTACCCTCTCCTTTTTTACTAACATGCCTGATGATGTCCTCTTACTATTGTTCTAGTAGCAAAAAAGGTGAAAACAAAGGGGTCATTTATAAACCAGCCATCAAGAAGGAAACCGAGACTTTTCCCTGAGGTCCAGGGGCTCCCTGACCCCATGGAAGCACCCAGCTTTGGACACTACACACCTTGGCTCCCTGGACTCTTGAAACTCGAGATGTTCTCTGGAGCTCAACCTGCAAACATTTCACCCTAGGCCTGCTGGCCTCCCCAACCCGTGGGCCAAAGCCCCCCACAGCGTGATCCATGTGTGGGAAGGCAGGAACCTTGACCTGACTCTTCTGCCCATGTAAGATGGCAGAAAGGTCTGGACTCCGGATCACAGACCGAGTCGCCTATGGGTGGACTATGCATGGCTGGGACTGAGATATTTCACCTGAGATATTTTCAAGTACTATGGCAATTCTTTATCCTCCAAGCATCCAGACCAGAATGTACACCCTCCGAGGAGGTGTTGCTTTTGAAACTCAGTAACTTTCTTCACTGGAGGAGTTAACTGGCTTGGATTTCCTTTGGCCAGAACTGACACACTTTGTAATATTCTGAACCATTTTCACAGTCCTGTCCTTTGGACCAGAGTTCTGACTAGAACTTTGGGAAATGTAATTTCATTTGGGAAATGTAATTTCAAGTTCTATTTCTTGGTGGAGATAAAAGCCAGAGAAAGAAAGAGGGGCGAAGGATGAGGGGAAGGGAGAGAGAATAAGATGGCTTCTATGGTCCAGGGGAGTCTCACTTTGGAGTCAGAAACAGAGTCATGAGCTGTCTGTTAGCCACAACACGAGAACAGACTTTACGTCCGACTCACTCTCCGGTCCACAGCTCTTCTATACTCTGATTTTGTAAGTAACTAGGCTATTCCTTAAAAAATGAGTTGGTTTTGCCCTCCTGGTGTAGACCTGAGCTAGGATGGCTCAATATGCTTCTCTTTTTTTACTTTATTTCATTTTTAAATTAGTACATATTTGCCATAGACCTACTTTTGAAGCCGCAGGAAATTGGCAGGAGCAAAATGATTGCAAGAAAGACTTCATCTTTTTTTTGCCCAAGTGTATTTTTGTCACTTCTGTGGTATTCCTACTGCGAACCTGAAATTAGGACTTGTCTAATCCTCTTGACTTTGAGAATGTATAATCGTGGTGTAGACATTTTTATACTAGTAAGAGCAAGAGGCTGTGTGCTGGCCTGATTGTGGTATTTAATAATTATGGAACGCTGAGGTTCTTCAACATTCTCCTGCCAAGGGGCAGAAAACAGTTTCTGAGAAGACTTAACTCCTTGTGAATTTTCCTCTAGTGGAGGTGAGACCCCTCAGATCCATCAGTTCCACAACAGACAAGCCTCAACCAGTAGCTCCTGACCCGTGGAGTTCACAGGGAGCTCGCTGATAGTCTCATTTTGACAGCACGGAATGTCCTGGTGAAGCACAGGGCTCTTTATGTTTTCTTCTACTCCGTCCAACCTAAAAAAATTCTCTTGTCCACTGTCGTGTTTTGGGTGATCTCAAGCCCAATGTCTCTGTAGCCTGTTCCACCAGGGAAGGTTCTGGGTCCCTTAACGAGGGTTCAGATGCCTCGTGTTTGCACATAGATGGCCGACAGCCTCGGAGCACAGGTGCTACCAAGGACAACCAGCATGGTAACAGGAATTAGGAGGCCTTGTGTCCTTGGCCCAACACTGTTGTTCAGAAACTAGTACAAACTAGAGCAGAGAGACTGGCTTTCAGAATGCTCTGCACGCACGAATGAGGAAACAGGGCGCTGCACTGGTCCAAGAGCTGCTCAGCAAAAGGGAGTGCCCAGGGAGACGAACAGGGGCAACTCTCCCCTCTCCTCCTCAGCACGGCCCAGGCATTCAGCTTGCATGGTCAAGAGGAAGCAAAGCCAGGGCAGCAGAGGGAATGCTTCAAGAATCTCCACTGCTAATCCTGCCGGACTCTGAGCTCCAGGACGCTTCCGGTTCTCTCAGTGGCAGACAGTAGCCACCATGGCAGGCAGCCAGTGCCATGGCCCGGGAAGTGCAACCACATGAACTCGGTTCTTTCCAAGAGTATACATGGCAGGCGGAGATGATAAGAAGACTCAGCCTGGGGAGGCCCATGGGGCACGGCTCTGCCTTCGCTAATGTCTGCTTTGCCTTACACGAGCAGGGGCTTGTGAGTCTCGAGGGTTCCTATCTGTTGGCTTTAACAGACATGCCAGGATGGGTGGAGCTGACTGTTTAATCCTGGTCCATCGGAGTCCAGAGCCCACATCACTCTATCCTCAGGGAACCCGCTGAGGCCTCCCTGACCATCTCGTGGGAAGGTCGGGGGACCTAAGCACCCCTCTGTTTCCGTGGCTGAGACAGGAGGCCACCGTGATGATGGTCTGTTTGGCATTTGTATATTTATTGTACCAATGATTGTAATGAAGACACACACTGTAAACAGAAGAAATTATAAATAAAACATTTTTCATGTCAATCTGTTTCTTTGGGGGGTGCCATTAAAGTGAAACTATTTGCACAGCAGCTTGTAGCTTCCTGTTACAGAGAGAAAGCGATCCCATCCCTTGCACTCGGGTCGGAGAACCTGGCTCCAAAGTAAAATATACAAGTGGCCTTAACCTCTCAGCTGAGGATGGAGCCCACAAAAGCATGACTCGCACAGCCCCAACGCACACGGCTGCTCCGTGGTGGGCTGGGAAATCCATCACTTGGGAGACGCCTGGGAGGAGGCGGGCTGTAAGTTGGGTCTGGAAGAGCAGAGCTGGATGATGGGAAAGAGAGATGTTCCAAGCCAAAGGGAGGTGTCTCCAGCCACAGGTCCTGGCTCCTCTCACTCCTCAGGGTACTGTGCCCGGTACGTGACGGCCTCTTCTGGTTGCTGTCACTTCAGATTCTTTTATGAAACCTGCTATCCCTCTCCATATAACCTATGACCAGATTTCATATGCTGGCTTGCTAAAAGTGGCAATGCTGTGAAGTCAGGGCGGGTGACAGCACGGCGTGTGTCAGTCAGAGAGCGAGCTAGCTATTTTATGGTAACAGTCTGAGGACAGACATATAGGTGACCTGGCTAGGAGTAACGTGCTGTAGCGGGTAACCCAGCAGTTGGCCACGCTTTGGGGCAGAAGCCTTATGAACCCTCCACGTTCTGATGGTCCCTACAGCTGGCACCTGAGCAGTCTCCTGGCTGGCATCTCACTGGGCACCTTGGCCACTTACAGAGATGAAGACAAGTGGGGTGTGAGGCAGTTGCCCTGAGGGGCTCAGACTTTCCACCTGCTCTACACACTGGGGTCGGTCAGGAAAGGGGCTTCCTGGGGTGCAGGTGGGCATCGCCCTTCTCTGCGCAGCCTTCTCCCCACACCCTGAACTCACGTGGGCCGATGTCAGGAAAGCAGGGTGGGGAGGGCCAGGGGCTGGCAACGGGCGTTCAAGTCTTCCTTCACTTAGCCATTTACTCGTTCAATGCTGCTAGAACAATCTCAAGTGTACAGCCCAAGACAAGTAAAATATAATGCCAAAAAGACTTTGTAGTAGCCACACCAAGAGGCTCGGGAGGTAGCTCAGCAGCGTAAGCACCTGCTTTGCAAGTTCAAGGTTCTGAGTTTAATCCCCAGTACATTGGGGGAGGAAAAAAAAAAAAACAGTAAGGAGTAGCCACATCAAGAATCAAGAGTAAAATAATCCAGTTGTTGATTTTCATAATACATTTTAACATATCACCAGTATATTAATGAGCTAATTTTCCCATAGAAAGTCCTTAACGTGTGGTAGCTATATTACACATATCTCAATTCAGATGCTAGGTTCCTTTTGTATATTTGATTTGATTTGTATTTATACTTCATAAAATTAACGATTGAAAAACCAGAGCTGTCTCAAACATATCTTAAATAATTTTTCAAATTATTAAAACAGCTATCAGCTCTTGGGGCCCGGCAGGATGGCTCAGTGGTCTAAAGTGCCTGTTTAGGAAAGCTTAGGCGGCTGCAGGGACCATGGTTCGATCACTGGCACCACATGCTGCGCCAGCCCTGCCCTCAGGGCAGGCTGAGCTGGCCATTAAAATAATAAATAAATAAACAAACAAAAGTTCTGAAACAAGAAAAAAATAAAATAAAATAAAAAATTCTTAAAAAAAAAAAAAAACAAAAAAACAGTTATCAGCTCTTAAATCTAAATTTATTAAAATAAGGGCCAGCCAGATAGCTCAGCGGACTAAGGAGCCTGCTTAGGCAGAGCACAGTGGCCCAGTCTGATCCCCAGTGGGCCATGCCAAACCCACCCCCAGGGCGCACTGAGATGGTAACCGAGTCTGGGCGTGGTGGCCTGTAATCTCAATGCTTGGGAGGCTGAAAACAGGAGAATCACTGTGAGTCCAATCTACCTAGTGAAACCCTGTAGACCCTGTCCTAAATATACAAACACATAAAATTATTAAAATAAAACAAGTATCTCTTCTATTAACTGCATCCCACTAGCTCACTAGCCATCCAGGGTCAGGGCTCACCTTAGCATCCTGGCAGGTATGAGAGGCTAACCTCTTCTGAGATTTTTGGAGACATATGTCTAGGGGACTTTCACACAAAAATAAAGCACACTTGGGAGGTTGATGGATGGGGACAGGGGATCAAGGGCTCAGTAGCAGGGACACCAGAGGACACAAAAGGGGAGGAGGAAAACAAAGCCAAGACGAAGAGCCCAGCAGCAGATCTTGGATTCCTCCCACCTCCTCTCCACCCAGCCTGGCTACGTGTGAAGGACCTTGTGGCAGGACTGCAGGTGGGTGACAAACGTGTCCCTCTCCGCCATCTCCTCTGAGCCCTGGGGTTCCTGCAACTGCCAGATGTCTCTATGCTTCTGTAGCCCACGGAGCCAAAGGGGGTGGTTAGCTTCTGGCAAAACAGAACACAGCTGAAGTTCCTGTCACTCGACTGCGGGCCCTGTATCCTTCTCACTTGATGAGCTGTCTTCCCCAAGGATGTTCAGAGAAGCACCCCGGCTTGTTCCCAGGAGGAACAAGCACGGAAGCTGCGGTACCAGTCTGCACTACAGGGCTGGGTGCCTGGGGCCCCTGGGCTGGCTTTGCATGCTGCACGCTTCCCTGCAGGGCACACAGTCCTCCGGCTCCACGTAGCTGCCACCCACAGTGGCAGTCTCCCGATTCTACCAGGCCCCTGTGTTCTCGAATGACAACATGGAAGTCAGGGCCAAGGTACCTTGGCACACAGAATAGTTCGCATAGACAGCTATCACAACCCAGGGGGTGTATCGCCATGACTGCCATTAGCTGGCAATGTGGAAATCCCACCCTCCACCATGTAACAACCCAGAGACCCGCAGAGTGGGAGCTTATATTCTATATGGAAGACAAGGGCCCGGTGCAGCTCCTGCAGCACCAAGGTTGTTGGTGACAGTTCTACAGCCCCCTCCATGGCCCTAGCAACAGGGAACCATGTAGTAGGGTTCACCATGCTCAACCCAGTCACACAGTAGCCTCACAAACTCACAGGTGAAACGCGTGAAACACACTGTGCCAACAGGTTCCAGAAGGTTAACCGCCACCTCCAGGCTCTAATCTGCTTGATAACACTAAACCCTGGCCTGCATGCAGGAAATCTGACTCAAGACTGCCAACCACAACTGTGCAGAGGAGTTGGCTAACTCTTGGGGGTGTTACCTGTACAGCTTAGAACAAATTGCCGGGCCAGCAAATAGCTCAGTGGACTTAGCGCCTACTTAGGCAGGCACAGGGACTGAGCTTCAATCCCTGGCACTATATGCCACACCCTGACCCCAGACATGGTGGTGCATGCCTATAATCCCAGTCAGGTGGGGGCTGAAAATGAGAGGATGACTATGAGGCCAAGCTGCGCAATGAGGTCCTGAATCAGGAAAACAAAACCAAACACAAACAACCCAAGGGATACATTTACTGGGCTTTCTGTTTTGCTCAGATTGAACTGGAGAAAAGGAACATACAGTGCGTGTATACATCACAAATGTATACACTTCATTTCACATAGAAAATTTTTAAAAATGTGAAACAAAAAAAAAAAAAAACCATACTGACAAGAGATCATACTGGTGGTTGCTTGGGGAAGAAAAGGAGGAGAGGTACAGACTATAAAGGCACATGAAAAAATGTTATAGTGATGGATATGTTCACTATCTCTACTGTGTTGGTGGACTTCCCACGTGGGACAAAAATGTTCACATTTTATACTTTGAATATGTACCATTTATCTATCAGTTATACCTCCATAAATTTTTAAAAAAGGGAAATAAGCCATTGTCTTACTTTTCTCACTGCTGAGACAAAACACCCAATACCCAAAGTTAATGGAAGAAAAGGTTTACTTGGCTTACAATTCATAGAAGTCTTAGTCCTTAACCGGCTGGCTCCAAGGCAGAATGGCACAGGGCAGTGGGGTAACAGTTCATGGGGGCAGAAGGTAGCAAAGCAGTAAGGAACTTTAATAGTGTCATCCTGCCCCTTTTATCTTATCCAGGCTACTTAGGGCAGGCAGCACCACAGCCTTCATCTGGTGGCCTTGATCCTGATGTCACACCATGAAGGAATTCCAGCATTGCATATTCTAGGTCCAGCCACCTCCAAGCAAGCCCCATCTATGAGTATATGTGGCTTTGAGGGGACAGCTAGACATAAGCCCTAAGAACAGCATACAGGACAGGATACCTAGCCCCCACCTCCCTGCTTCCCTGCTTTGGGGGGACAGCTAGACATAAGCCCTAAGAACAGCATACAGGACAGGACACCCAGTCCCCACCGCCCTGCTTCCCCACCAGCTCTCCTCTCCTGGCCTGCCCTCCAGCCAGGGCAGGCCAAGCCCTTCCCGTGGACTTGCCCCCGGCGGGTGGGAGCTGAGAAGTAGCAGGACCCAGATCTAATCACGCAGCCAGCTGCAGCCTCTCAAGGTTGTAAATCAAAGTCATCATTTCTGCTGGAGTTCGCTCATTTCAAACACTAACTTTTTAATTACCTGCAAGGAGGATGACAAACAAGGGCCCTTGGATTCGGGGCGGACTCAAAGCTCCGTGTTAATTCTGCACAGGAGACGACATAGTCACCCACCTTCCCTGGGAGAAGCGAAGGCTGTTCCGGCAAGGTAGGGGACACAGACCAGTTGCTTCATAGGCTGAAACTACACAGCCATCCACAGGGCTCATGTACCTTAGTGCTTCTCCTTCCAAAATACCCAAACACAAACTTTTCCTGAAGGTGGTACATTCTTTCCATGAAGGACCAGGTACTGCTCACAAGCATAGCTCAGGAACTTATCACATGCTTTAACCACTGGGAGAAATCTTTTCTTTCCTGTCATTCAAAGTAATCCTCTCCTAATTGATTTAAAATGTCCTTTTTTTTTTTGTCCCCTGAGACAGGGTCTTGCATGTACTTTAGGCTGGCCTGGAACTCACCATGTTGCCAAGGCTGGCTTCAAACTATCTACCACAATGCCAGGCTAGGCATACAACCTATTATTCCAGTTACTTGGAGGCTGAGACAGGAGGATTGCAAGTTCAAATATAATAACCTAGACAACTTAGCAAGACCCTGTCTCAAAGATTAAAAAAAAAAAAAAAAAATGGTAGGGAGGTAGCTCAGTGTGAGGCTCTTGGTTCAATCCCCAGTATTTTTTTTTTTTTTTAAAGAAGGTAAATTTTATTAAGTACTACATTTTCATATAAAGAGACCTATTCTTGAACTCTGTATCTATTGGATCTTTCTGATATTTTATTTATTTATTTTTTTTTT
>PVJA010036907.1:0-21731 GCA_004027025.1 Myocastor coypus
TTTTTTTTTTTTTTTTTTTTTTTTTTTTTTTTCTTTTTGAGACAGGGTCTCACTATGCACTTAAGGCTGGCCTTAAGCTCAATTTTGTAGCCCAGGCTGGTCTCGAACTCACATCGATCCTCCTGCCTCAGCCTCCCGAGTGCTGGGATTACAGGCGTGCGCCACTATGCCCGGCTTAGTGGTGTTATTATTATATCTGTTTAATAGGCAAAGAAAGTACAAGTTACAGGGTGGCCAAGTTTTAATGGAATCTAGTGATTCCATTCATGGACACAGTTTATTCTACAGGCCTATGGGATTCTTTTTCTCAACTGCCCTGATATTAATTTTCATAATTCCTAAGTTCATAAAATAAACATAATTAATGTGCAAGAAAGTATGTTAAAATGGAGGGATGGCCAAGTAGCTCAACAGATTAAAGGGCCTACACATTAGCGCAAGGGCTGGGGGTTTGATTTCCCAGCCTGCTATGTCAGTCCCACCACCCCCAGTTCTGAGATGGCGATTGAGTCTGGGCTTGGTGGTGCATGCTTGTAATCCCAGCTCTTGGGAGGTTGTAAACAGGTGGATCAGACCTACATGTCTGATCTAGTAGTGATACCATGAACACCCTGTAGACTTTTCCTTAAAGTTCAAAAAAATGTTGAAATGGAAAGCTATAAATAGAAGAACATGCAGAAGACAAAAAGTTTGACTTTGAAAGATAAAACTGTTTGTGTTTATTTTGATGTTTAGATTTGTTTTCTTTACTTTAGTGTAACAATTAAAAATAACTAAAACCTCAAAGATGTGAACATGAACAACGTCTCAGTTACTGTTCCCTCATTGCTGGGACAAAATACCATACAACCAAAATGAAGAGACAGAAAGGTTTATTTAGCTCACGGTTACCGGAGCTTTCAGTCCATATTTGGCTGGCTCCAATGCAGAGCAGTACATGGCAGAGAGCAGCAGTTGAGGGTGACAGAAAGCAACAAAACAGCAAGAGCAAAAGGGGAAGAGTAACTGCAACAATGCCAAGAGAAAGCGAATTTGACTCTCTTAGGTCTGATTCAGGCTATACCCCCAGCTGGGTGTAGCGCTAACATCCATAATCCCAGCAAGGCTCAGACCCATAAACGCAGCCTTGGGTCATGACTTATACACAACCTCCAGAAGTGTGCCCCATGACTACACGAGGTTTTGGGGGGACACCTAGGCACAAACCATCACAGACAGTTTTGGAATGTTTTGAAAAGTCGAGAGATCAGACAGTAGTTAAAAAATTCATTAAGAATATCCCTCAGCATATTTATGAAAAGCTATGGGTTTCATTTATTGGACATATAACTGACTACATTTGAAATATAGAATCTTTTTTTTAATACGAAAACTTTCTCAAAGAACATTTGGTATTTAATTTAAGTACATATATGATTATAGTGATTAATGATACCTAGTAAGCTTGCAAATATAGCAAATCTGACATCAAAAAAGGAAACATTTTTGCTTTGTCCAGAAGCAGATATTGAATCAAAAGGATGAAAACCAAAACTTTCCTATATAATTAGAAAGACCATATTAGATAACATGTTTTCTTGATGTCACTACTTGTTTCTTCTGTGTGCTCTGCAAGTGCCTTTGGATTAATATATTTGTCAGTAACATTTAAATGAAGAAGGAACGTGCCTTCAATAAAGATCAGAGCATGCTGTTAACTTGAGCAGGTATTATCTGTAAACAAAGAGTTTCACTTTTGGCTTTACCTGTCAATCTCTTCTAAAGACAGCTAACACAATTTTCTTTCCCCTGTACAATATGTACTGACTATTAATTAGAAGCTCTCTTGTAGAATTTTGAGCAGGAGTTCTAGACATTGGATTACTGTTATTTTATGCAGGCAGCAATCTTTGAGCTTCTTGTTGTCCTTTGCTTGTGTCCCTTAGTGATTGCGAAATGGTGTGTTCAAACAGTTGTGACACATTCCACAGTAATTAATTACTACAAAAACAACTAAAATTTCATAAATGATCTGAGTTGCCAAAGGAGATTCAGCTCAAGGTTACTCAGATAATAACATCACTCTTTCTTGTGCTTCAGTAAGCCATCGCTTATTAAAAAGAAATCTGTAAAATTTCAAGATAGTGTATTATAAATTGAAAATAAATGTTGCTTATTATCCTTTTAGTTTACATAACAAGTCCAATAGTGACATTGGACATATGTATTTGGTAATAAATAATTCAATGTTAGATTACTTCTGAGTACTTATGGATCCTCACATTACTTTATAAAGGCTATCTTTTAAGTTACAGAGAAGCCTGATACATTCAGAAGATTTCATGTAGTCTGAAGATAAGATCTCTGCTACTAAGCCTTCCCAAACCATTTCACAGGCAGGCTTTGTAGGTGAGTCATGTTGACCGTCGGCAAGGTTGCCGATAGCTACAAGATTGTAGATATTGTCACTATGTGCTTGTTGCTCCTCTTAGTCTTTTGATTATGTCATCAATTTTTAAATGTTTCCCTAAAATGGTAGAGATGATGCAGCAAAGGAACTTTCGAGAAGAAATACATTGCACACTCAACATGAAACCTTCATTAATTTTTCCTTTTAAATTCTTCATTAGAAAAAAAATAAATTCTTCATTAGACATCTGTTCCTCTACTTTTGTAAACAAGAATTTATCTTGTAACTGAGTCATTTGTGAAATTATTTCACGTGTTCTTTGGGCTGTGAGTTCCATAGGGACAGACAACTTGATCTGGATTGCTGCATAGTGTATTATAGACATGTTTGCATAGAATAGGTATTTGCTAGCATATGGTGAGTGAATGGTATTATTTACATTTTCTATGAAATCTAAACCTGAAATAATGAAATTAATCTTTAAGTTGAATATATTATAATATAGATTATGTTTTTATTTTTAAAAAGAACTTATGGCTGGCTCAGCCTACCCGGGGGGCGGGGCTGGCAAAGTATGTGGTGCCAGGGATTAAACTGTGGTCCCTGTGGTTGCCTAAGCTTGCCTAAGCTTGCCTAAGCAGGTGCTTTAGACTACTGACGTATCTCACTGGACCCATTGATTATGTTTTTAAAAAGTCATGGCAAATATAAAGAGCACTCATTCTATATTTTTATTATGCTATGTTATATTTTATATTATTTTATATTTTTTATATTTTATTAAGGAACAATCAAAAAGAGCCAGCCAAATAGCTCAGTGAATTAAAACACCTGCATAGGCAGGCCCAGGGGCGGGAGGTTCGATCCTTGTTCTGGCCATTCCAGCCCCGCCCCGTGGGGCATGCTGAGATGGGAGTTGAGACTGAGCACGGTGGCGTGTGCCTATAATACCAGCTCTTAGGAGGCTGTAAGCAGTCGAATCACTGCAAGTGCTATGTAGTAGTGAGACCCTGAACGCCGTTGTAGACCCTTCCCTACAAATACAAGAAAAAAAAAGCGAAACAATTAGAAAATTTTATATAACCAATATTTTAGCTGTTTCCTTTCAGATTTTTGCTTAAGTTGATACTTATGAAGTCATTTTTATTAGATTGCGAAATGGAAAGAATAAAACTTCTTTTTATAGTTTTTAGAAATAATTATATATTGATCAATGGAAATGACATTTTCCTCCCAAAATTCTCTCATATTTCTGTAAGGTGTATGCAAAAAAGAAATGTCCACAACAGCTTCCATGATAACACTTTTAGATCATTGGAAACGGAATGACCTATAATCTTTTCACAAGCACTATTACAACAATTGCACAACCATGTATAAAAAAATTGAACAACAATTACGCTTTGTACTTTGTACTTATGCTTTGTAATTCATAGTTTGTAACATGTAAAAGTAGCTTAAAGGTCAGACTCAGGCCTAAATGTAAACTTTAAAAATTGTGGCCAGGGGTACAGTTCACTGGAATATTGTCTGCCTGACAAGTGTGAGGTCCTGAGTTTGATTCTTGGTATCAAAATAAACAAACAAACAAACAAAGACACAAACAAATAAATACAATTCTAGAAAAAATAGACTCTTGGTAAATATAAGCATTGCTTCAGTGTAAGTGGAAAAGTGCAATCTAAAATATGACAGATTTGTGAACTTTACTTTATTGTGATTAAAGACATCTTTCTCTTAACATAATAAAGATAGATATCACAAAATAGGAAAAGACATTTAAAAGTCATAAGTTTCATAAAAACCTATGCTGACATACATAAAGGTATATCAGATTGCAATAGCATGCCATAAAGTGTAAATAGTAAGCTCAGCCATGAACCTTAATGAGCTTCACAGAGGATACAATGTTGAACCTCCAAATTGTTAGTCTGAATGATGAAAGCCCAAAGAAAAAAGATTACCTACTGGATGCTTGAATATATGTAAAATTATATGAAATAAATACTAAAATATAGTAACAGAAAACAGATCGTGGTTACCTAAGGTTGAGTCAAAAGTGGAGAGGGATAGAAGCATGAAGAAATACTCAAGGTTAATGAGTATATTCCTTACCTAATTGGTGATATTTCTATCAACATTCATAATCCAAAAATTCAATAGCAAGATAATCACAATCATAATAGTCATAACCTTATTTAAAATGAGCAATAGACCTAAGTGCATGCTTCTCAAAAGAATGCATAGAAACAATCAACAAATACAGAGACAAATGTTTACTGTCACTATTGTCAAAGATAAACAGATGAAAACACAGTTATGAGCTACATGTGACTTTTGGAACTTGAGAGATTAAAGATCAAGCTTAGCAGTGCAGCATAACTAGCAATTTGAGCCTGAAATTCTTCAGTTAGATCTGTAAACCTGAGAATTCCAAAAGAGGCCCAAAGTCTTACAAGTGCTAACCTCAAAGGGAAAGACAAACAGACTTGTAAAATCACCCTTCCTACTAAGGACTTTGTTGTTTGTTCCATCTTAGGACAGAGGACAATACATATATATATATATATATATATATATATATATATATATTATATATATATGTACATATATGTATACAATATATATGTATACATGTATATATGTATACATATACATGTATATATACATATATAAGTATACATACATATATATACATATATATACATGTACATATACATGTATATATACATATATAAGTATACATACATATGTATACATATATATACATGTATATATACATGTATATATACATGTATATATATGTATATATATGTATGTATATGTATATATATATTTTTTTTCTTTTTGAGGTAGGGTCTCACTATGCAGTTCAGGCTGGTCTTGACCTCACTTTTGTGGCCCAGGCTGGTCTTGAACTCACATTGATCCTCCTGCCTCAGCCTCCTGAGTGCTGGAATTACAGGTGTGTGCCACCACGCCTGGCAGCAGAGGACAATATTAATAATTTTCTTTATAGAAAATCTATAGCATTAACATCTTTTTGCGAAGGTCCAGTATTCAAATGTACACTAAACATTTATTCAAGAGAGCTATAAAGCAAGACACTAACTAAAAGAGGTGTGAGGATATATCTGCACTCTGGCCTCTGATAGAGTGTATGAAGTCTGTCTGGTTGGAAGCACATTCAGTTCCATCACTCTGGTTTTCCACACGTGATCCTGGAAAATATGTGCTCCCCATTAGAACAACAATCATCAAACAGGCAGGAAATTTAAGTCTCGCAGGGAGAAAAATCAGAATGAGTTGCAATTTTTCATACTAAAGCATATCTATAAAGCACTAAATAAGAAATAAGTGGGTTAACCATAGACTGCCTAAAATGACTAGAGTTTTGAGGATATGTATAGTGTTTGTTAAATATAAAACTATTAATTTAAAAAGAAATTGGTGGCCAGGCGCGGTGGCGCATGCCTGTAATCCCAGTACTTGGGAGGTTGAGGCAGGAGGATTGGTGCGAGTTTGAGACCAGCCTGGGCTACAAAAGCAAGCTCAAGGCCAGCCTGAACTTCATACAAGACACTGACTTAAAAAAGACAAAAAGAAAAAGAAGAAATTGGCAAATGCATACACTAGCACATTAGACAGACCTAAAGATATAACAAACGCAAAGATAGAACTGGAAATATATCGTAGAAATCACAGCAATGCAACACCAACATAGAAAACATGAAGAAGTAAAGAGACTTGAAGATTACATTATGAATGCACTGAATTTGCCTAGTCAATATTTCACCAGACAGGGAAATTTTTTTCTTTCAGGAAAAAAGGAAAGAATGCAGAAGAAAAGCATTCAAAGGCATTACTGCTGAATGTATACAAGTAGTGATGTACACCAAGGATAAGAAGTACTATCCACACTAAGCAGAAAAAAAAAAAAAAAAAAAAAAAACTTAGATAGTTGGAATTAAATTTAAAACATCAGCCCATAATCCCCCTTTCCCTTTCCCTTCTCCCTTTCCCTCCATCTCTTGCTGCTCTACAGCTGGAGAATAATCTGGCTCCCTATATCCTGCCTTTTATTTGTGCTACGAGTTTCTCATATAGCAATGTAATAATGCAACTGTGCATCTGCTTCGAAGATGTCAGGATTGGGATGTGTTGTGTACATGGACCAGCTCTACATGAGGAACGGAGACATTGTACACTGCAAACATGTACCGAAAGAACAGGCACACAAGAAAGAAAATAAGGAATGAGTGGGGGAGCGGAAGAAGGAAGAGAAATGGAAATAAAAAGGAACCACTGTGTTAGGTACATGTTTCAACTTCTGACAAGAAATTTAAACACTATGCATAACATAATAAAATAAAATTTAAATGATAATGATAAATGTCAAAATACAAAATATCTATACATATCCATGTATTCCAAACTTGAATGACAGTTGATCTTTCAACAACAAAAGCCGAGGTAGTAGTTTTCAATGTGCCATTTCCAACCCAAAGAAAAATATGAAAAAAAACAACCTAACTTTATAAACTTATAACCTATCTTTCAGCAAACAGGACTGATTACCATCGTTTTGTGACAGAAACTAAAAATTATGATCATAAAGACATACTTAGGCCGGGCGTGGTGGCGCACACCTGTAATCCCAGCACTCGGGAGGCTGAGGCAGGAGGATCGGTGCAAGTTAGATACCAGCCTGGGCTACCAAAGTGAGCTTAAGGACAGCCTGAACTGCATAGCGAGACCCTGTCTCAAAAAGACAAAAATAAATAAATAAATAAATAAATAAATAAATAAATAAATAAAATTAAATTAAATTAAAAAAATTTAAAAAAAGACATACTTAGTAAAAAACATTCTTGGGGACTATATATTTTATTGAACATGTAAAGATCCTAGAAATAGCAATTTGGTAAGTATACTAATAAATCCAAATAAATATTGTCTAAGTGGAATAATCATTAAGACAACCACAAAGATAGGAAAAGACTCAGGTCAGTCAAACAGCTCAGTGGATTAAAGCACCTGCAGGCAGGCTCAGGGGCTATGGGTTCCATCCTCAGGCCTGATATGCCTGCCCTGTTCCCTGGGGTGCACTGAGATAGCAATTGACATTGGGTGTGGTGTCACTCACCTGTAATCCCAGCTCTTGGGAGGCTGTAAACAGGTGGATCACTATGAGTCTGATCCAGTAGTGAAACGCTGAACAAACTATAGACCCTTCCCTAAGATACAGAAAAAGAAAAAAAAAAAAAAAAAAAGAAAAAAACAGAAAGGAAGATAGGAAAGGTCTCAATAAATTGCTGGTTGCAGTGGTGATTTAATAGAAATGACAAAAACAACATCTGGGAATCAGGTTTTTAACCCTTTAAAAACAAGAAAGTGCCTTAGTTTATTTTGGCTACACATTTATGTAATCTTGGAACAAATCTATCTCAATTTGGAGGGCTAGATTTATGTATGTATTGTAATGTTGTATTGTGTCATGTATTGTTGATGCTAAACAAGTTATTTAAACTCCTAGCACTCTAGATTTGTTGTCTATAGACAGGAATAATAATGGAATTTAGCTGATGATTTTACATGGGTTAATATATGTTAATTATTTTAGAAAAATATGTAGAATATGGAACTATGAAAAAATTTGTTTGCTGTTATTGTTGTGACAGCCATATATTTACAAACAAAATTAAATAGTAGATCTTTACAGAGTATTCCTACCAACATTAGAATGTACATTCTTCTCAGCTGCACGTGGGATGTTCTCTGAAATAGACCATATGCTAGCACATAGAGCATGTTTAAGTAACGGCAAAGGAACTGAAAATATCTCATGCATATTATCTGACCATAGTGCAGTTAAACTGGAAATTATTAACAAAAGAAAGTGTAGAAACTCTGTAAACATGTGGAAATTAAATAATACCCTCCTGAACAATCAATGGACCATGAATGAAAGAAAAAAGCAATTAGATGGTATTTGCAATCAAAGAGAAATGCAGGTACAACTTAGAGAAATTTGTGGGATGCAATGAAAGCTGGCTTAAGAGAGAAATTTATAGCTGTCAATGTTCATATCAGGAAAACTGAATGAGCTCCAATAAGCAACTCTAGGCTGCACCTCAAGCTCCTAGAAATAGGAGAGCAATAGAAGCCCAAAGCCAAAAGCACAAAGTAGGCAGAAAATGATAAAGATCAGAACAGAAATTAATGCAATGCAGATGAAGAAAATAATACAAAAGATTTATGGATCAAAGAACTGAAAGAATCAACATGTCTAGTTAGCTTTTAAGGGATACTGTGATATACTGAAAAGTTAAAAATATTTTAGGCAGCAATCAGGCTCATAGGATTAAACAATACAAACAATACAAGGTTAGCTGGGTGTGGTGGCTCATGCCTGTAATCCCAGCACTCGGGAGGCTGAGGCAGGAGGATCGATGTGAGTTCCAGACCAGCCTGGGCTACAAAGATGAGCTCAAGGCCAGCCTGAACTGCATAGTGAGACCCTGTCTCAAAAAGACAAAAAAAAAAAATAATAATGCAAGGTTAATACTAATTTAGCATATAAAATATACCATTATATAAGAAAATTTATATGTGGAAAATTTATGTGTATTTATGTGTGGAAAATTTACATGAGGAGTATTTATTTCATTAATGTAAGCATGGATCAGTGTTACTAATATAATTTATCTGTTTAAATAGATTAGGAGAGCAAAAGATAAATCATTATCTTAGATGATTAGAAAATTAATCTGAAATAGTTCAACACAAATACATACAAGAAGTTACACAGAGAATGTAACACAGACATTTCATTTATTTTATATTTATTTATTTATTTATCTATTTATTTATTTATTTATTTATTTGCTTTTTTGAGACAGGGTCTCACTATGCAGTTCAGGCTGTCCTTGAGCTCACTTTTGTAGCCCAGGCTGGTATCTAACTCACACCGGATTCTCCTGCCTCAGCCCCCTGAGTGCTGGGATTACAGATGTGTGCCACCACACCCGGCCTCATACAGATATTTTAGCATACATCGAAAAAATAGAAAAAAAAGCAGAAATTCCCTCAATCAAATGAAAGCTTTTAACTAAAAATATTAAGCAAACGATCACAGAATAGTATTTAAAAGGGAACTACTTAATGTCAGAACCAAAAGAAAGGCATCTAGTACATTTAATTCTAATCCATCCCTATAAAATAAGCAATGCAGAACAAACAAATAAAAAAACCCACAAAAATAAATTCTGAAAAGAGTTCCCAGCAGTAACATAACGGAAGAGCAGTGTACACAACGTGGCTGGCAACCTTCCAGTGTGCGTACAGCAGAGAACTGATTTGAAGATAAAAAGCGGGCAGGGTGAGACTGCCACCACACGTGGATAAATGATGTCTGTGCAACACCCCAAGCTTTTCGCACGAACTATTTGAACTAATAATAGATATTAGTCAAATCAATATCCAAAATGAGTAATATTTGTACAAGCAACAATCACAGGAATAAAATAACAATAGTAAAGCACCACGTTACTCCAAATTACATATTTCTTCATAGCGTTTATTTTGCTGTTTTTTTTTTTTTTTTTTAAACCAGAAGAATCTGAAATCTTTTGAGAGGAATAAACTACAAACCTTAACTGAGTCACATTCAGTAAATGAAAAGATCGGCACGGTACAGGTGATAATCTCCAGATCCCACAGATGTCATTTCTCCTTAAATCAATGTATGTATTTAATGCAATTACTTTGCTTATTTATTTGTTTGTTTCTTAATATGTATTTGGTGCAGTGTTTCACTATGCACTTCAGACCTGCAGTGCTCCTCCAGCGCTGGGATTATAGGTGTGCACTACCAGCGTCTCAGCGCCCTACTCTATGTACCTGGGGGCGGAGCAAGCTCCTTATATAGTACCGCAAATGGAGCCCTAGTCCTTTGGCTTGCCTAGAAGGTGCTTGGTCCGCTGAGCTACCTTGTCAGTCCACAATTACTTTAAGCAATTCCGATGAGTAAATAGCTCCACAGTCTTAGCGTCTGGCAACTGCAAGGACTGGGGCTCAAACTCCACCCAGCCAGCCTCAGAATCCAGGTGCAACATGCCAGCCATGGATTCCAGGCACGATGGTGTAAATCTGTGATCCCAGCTCTTGGGAGTCCAAGCTGCTAGCGAGACCCTGCACCAAATAAAATAATCAATCAATCAATCACTGATTTTTTTTTTTAAATCATCGCATAGTGTATAGGTACTAATAAGTTGATTTCAAAATTCATGTAAATAAATGACGCAAAATAAGGAATGTAATTTCAAGAAACAATATAATTTGGTCTGCAGCGGTTCTGAGCCTATGGGTCGCGACCCCGGAAGGGGTGGAACGACCAAAACGCAGGGTCGCCTAAAGCCATCGGAAAATGTTATATATTTGGAATTACAGTTTTGAAGTAGCCACCAAAATTATTTTTTGATTTGGGGTCACCACAACATGAGGAACTGTATTGCAGAGTCATAGCATTAGAAAGGTTGAGAACCACTGGATCGGATAACAGAGTTTATCATTTATTGGTACAAAGATACATCCACCCATCCATGGAAGTATACAAGATGTGATCAATATACAGGGGATGTTTAAAATTCTTAAAATTCCTACAATATAAGACAAGTTTCTATCAATCTCCTTCAAAATATTCTGCCTCAGCTCAAATACACTCATTTCATCAGTTCCACTTTCTGCAGCAGTGGACACCTCCTTTGTGAGCACCACTGTACACAGGTAAAACGACAAAATGCACAGATGCATATGCAAATGCACCACAATTCTCTATCTACATATGTAGTGCCTTAATTATTTTTCTCAGTGCTGAGGTAAAAATGCTAAACACTTGTAAGTGAAGGAAGGACAGATGTATTTAGTTCTCAGTCTGTAGAGGTTTCGGTTTATATTGGGGTTGGCTTGTGGGAGGATGGCACGGCTGAGGGACCTTGCAGAAGAGAAACAACGCACGGCTGACAGCAGGCAATGGGCAGGACACTGCAGGACCAGCAGCAGGCCTTTTTCTGTCCCTTACGTTATGCCCGGGTCACAGCCCCTCAGGGTAGGTAGAGTGCATAGCCAGGGTGGGCCTTCCAGTTATCCACACCAAGAACAGTGCCAAACTACTGGACAGACTTAGCAATGGCACACCCTTGGTCCCATTGTCACACAATGAGCCTCAACATGTACACACAGATACATGTATCTCTATATGTGTGCAATGTGTACCACTGTATATATATTTTATGCAGAGAGATTGAGAGAAAAGAATTAAAAGAAGCAGAGTGGAGAGCCCATGAAACAAACTGGTTAGAAATTTCTTGAAACATTATCAGGATTGAATAGAGATGGACTGAAAAGCTATAAAATGTATAATGGTCTAGGCGAGCAAGCTGCTTTTTAAAATTTAATAATGGAAAGCACACAAACTGAAATTATAGAGAAAAGACACTTTGAAACCTTATTCTCAAAGCATTTAGAGTAAAATACATAAAGATTCCTACTATTTCTATTAATTCATAAAAAGAATACAATGATATAGTATAATATGTGAAAATATTTTATTAGTAATAAGGAATATGTACATTTGGACTCCAGCGTTTTAAGCCATTCCTTTCATCCAGCTGGTAGATCTATATCGACTCCTTTTCGATCTGTGTGGTGTTTGGATGGTTTCAATCAATAAAAAATGTGACAGATTTGATAACCTGCTATTCAGAGCTTGGGGCATGTACAATTCCATGAAGATCACACTGGGTCATTTGAATGCCTACTCTGGTCTTGGGGTGACTCCTCTGTGCTGGCTACACTGGGAAGGAGGCCTGGGCAGGCTCTGTTGTGCAGGGGCCTCCGCTGCCTGCTGCTGTCAGCTGTCCAGATCTCTCTACCCAAGGTCATGGATGTTACAGTTAAGTCATAGTCCATTGCTTTTGGGCTCGGCCTGATTCCTGCTCCACAAGAACAGTGCACATAGCATTAAAGTGGCTTGGCTCTTATCCTCTTAAGTTTAGAGGGCTATAAATAAATAAAAGGAGCACAGTTTGAAACAATGATATTTTTTCACATCCTGCATATTGCTAAATAAAACAACTCACAATCACAAATGTCACACACAAATGTCACTAAATGCAGAATTCATATACTTCTGGCAGAAATGTAAATCACTCTTGAGGGAACATTTAAAGAATATCTAGAAATCTTAAGAAAACTTTAAGCCAGAAACCCCACAATGATATTCGATTACTGCCCTTCCACATGAGAGATAAGCCTGCATATTGCTCTTCAAGTTTTCCTGGGAAAAATTTAGGAGCAGATGATAGGGAAAATATCTACATAAATGTTATTTAATTTATATGGTAAGTATGCAATAAGTCTGCTTTGTTAAATAAATTTTGAATCCACATTATAATTATAAATGAATGAATAATTTTGTATGTATCAGCATAGATGATTCTTAGAAAGCAGATGCTATAAAACACAATTCTACTTAGTATGATTCCACTTAGAGAAAAATAAAACCAGTACATTTTATCTAACCGTGCATGCAGAAATGGTAAAACAGAAAAACATGTGTAGGAAAGAATTTATAACAAGTATAAAATAATCATTGCCTTTCATCCCTCATTGAACTAAGGGAATCAAGAAATGGCTTAAAGCTCCTGTGAATTTTATTAAATTAAAATAAGACTTAAACCAAATCTAGTGAAATGTTAAAATTAGAATGGCTTGATCGTTGGGTATAACTATTTAATTTTCTCTCACTATTTTCTTTACATTTTTGAATTATCTCATATCATACCTTAAATTCATTCAATCCCAGGGTAAGTTCATTGATACTATTATGGAGTTATGAAGAGAGGGGCTCATTATTGGATTGATTCTCAGCAAAAGGCTTCTTCTGTGGGCAAAAAAATCAATCAATCAATCAATCACAATTTGGTGGGCTGACCAAATAGCTCAGCATATTAAAGTACCTGCAGTCAGGCCCAGGTGCCAGGAGTTTGATTCCTGGGCCTGCCAGGCTGGCCCTGCCCCTGGGGGCTGCTGAGATGACAATTGAGACTGGGCATGGTGGTGTGCCTGTAAGCCCAGCTCTTGGGAGGCTGTAAACAAGCATATCACTACACGGTCGATCTAGTAGTGAGACCCTGAATACTCTGTAGATCCTTCCCTAAAAAAATAAGAAAAGAAAAAGGGAAAAAAAATTAGCAATTTGGCATGTGGGGCTGATTGGCCAAGAAGCCTGCCTGGCATCTTTCAGGTCTCACAGGTCATCAGGGCACTTCGGCAGCAAGAGTCCTGAGCTGCTTAGCATTTTAGAAGCCTCAGTCTTGCAGCCTTTTTCTAGAAAGTGTGAAAAATGAAAGATCCGTGACAGGCACAAAGATTAGTCAGATATAGGTGACTGCTTCAGAGACAAAGATACCTCATTGAGAAGAGTATTTAGTTGGTGGAGTTGAGATAATGTGCTGGTCCAGTGGACCTGACAAGCTAAAGAGTGGGGGTTAACTGACTCTGCTTGGATTCAGTGAGTACAAAGTTGTTGTTCATATTTTAGTAAAACTTTATAAGGTCTACAGAGTCTACAGGGTCTCACCGTGTAGATAGATCAGACACATAGTGATCTGTCTGTGTGCATCCTCTCAAGAACTGGGATTACAGGCCTGCTCAGCCACACCCTGTCACAAGCAGCATCTCAGCATGCTGGAAGGGTGAGGCCAGCATGCAAAATTGTGTTCAGTGATATGAGAGGTAAGGTAAGGACCAATCTTTAGGTGACAGATTATGAGACCACTTACAGATCATCCTATTTGAGATTGTTGTTGGGATTTGAGGAAACCCTGTAAGGTTCTCAGAGGGATCCACATGAACAAAGTTGCTTTAGAACTGAACAAATACATGTGTGAAAGGGGGCCATTGTGAAGGCCCTTTCTAAATATAAACGTAATCATTTTAGAATGCCTGAATAAACTAAGTACTTTTAAATTTTTAATAGAGTTTCACAATGTAATTCCAGCTTATTTTCCACGGAAACCAACTTTGTACTGCACAAAAATGGTTAGATCTCAGTCCCTACCACTCTGAAGCACTTGTCAAATTCCCTGTAGTGTGAATAAGGTATTGCACCTCCTCTTGCTTCCGGTGCATTCTACATGTTTTTGTCCTGCCACTAACTTCCCTTTTCCTTCCCCATCCAGGCCTTTCTGCGTGTGTCGTCTAAGATTAGGTAGCTGATCTTCAGTTGGAAGAGCTATATCTTTGTCTCTGGCAAATTCCAGTGCTCAGTGTGGTGCCTGATAATATGCATTTATTAAGTGCTTGTTAGGCATTAAATATTGTTTAAGACACACATTATGTACCCCAGGGCCTGAGAGCCAATTGCTGGTATAGCACAGCTTTCTTGAAGCCAGTTTTCTGCTATTTGACACATCTATGTGTGCCTTTCCAGCTAAATATAAACAACTCTAGTTCAGCATTATAACTTCTTTTTCATGATACTGGCCATCTTTGCTGTCATTGCATTTTAATGTTTATAGCATGCTTTTAGAGTGACATTTTAAGCTACTGATGAGATCAGTTATTTTGCAATCTATGTCTACATTAACTTTTTCTCTGTAAACCTAATGATTTGTTTGTTTAACTGAGGACTGATTTCTCCTCTAGGGCCTATTAGCACCTCAAAAATTGGCTCTGTATATCCAGTAAACCTGATGACTATCAACAATTAATAAATTGTTAGATCTTTTTCTTTTGTATAAAATTCAGGTTGAGGAGCAGAACACTTCAGCTGATGGTTTCACCTGGCTATGATTCTAGAGAAAGGGTGAATTCACCAAGGTGGTTTCTGAAATTCTTATGATTAAAAGGGATTTCGAATTCATCATTTCCTTGAATCTAGTTATTTTAAGTGAAGTGAATGCCAGAAATTTTTTTTTTAAAAAGCTTGTATTTATCTCAGGATGTGGAACTTGAATCTTTAACCTCTAGAAATTTAATTCTAAATTTGTACTTTACTGTCAGACCTAAAGATGAGGTCTGTCAGTTTACTTTTATATTCTAGGTAGGCCTGTGTGTTTAAGAAAGGGAGAAGGGAAATGAGAGTGAGAGAAGAAGAAACAGAGCAGTTGACGGATGACCTTTTAGATGGATCAAAACAACAATCTATTAATATCTGCTGGGAAATGTTTGTTTCTTTGAAGGCATCTCGCAGCCTCTTTATCCTATGTGGCCTTTTTAGGTGTTCTGTTTTAATCCTGATCTAAATAAAGAAACTAAATGCTGCACAGGATCAAATTTACAGTCTCGCTGAAGGAGAAATCCATTAGGTTAGAAACTCTGTAGAAGCTGTATTGCTGTGACATTGATTTCTCTTTACTGGTAGCAACCTTGCCTAGTATCCATCCCGCACCCTCTCCTGTCAGTATTACCTTTTTTCTGAAACGTCAGCCCCTCTTAGACAGCCCCAGGAAACCCTTGTAACACATCTCTTTGTAGAACCATCAACTTGATGGCAAAAACTGGAGTGTGACTAAATAACATCCTGAAAATTTTTATGTGCTTACCATTTTCATGCGGCTGTAGGAATTAAAATGAAGCAAAATAGGACCAATATGAGTAAGGAATGCTTGCATTTAATTACGCCAAGTTCTTAGATTTTTAAAATTTTTATTAGGAAAGCTGAGGTACAAATACAAAACAAACAAACCAAACAAAGCAAAGCACAATTTTGGACAGGCAGTTTTCTCTTTTAAAATTCACTCAGAGGGTCCACAGCAGTTCCTACAAATGTCAGAAGGAAGAAAAAGTGTCTTTCATGGGGAGTCATTGAAAAATGTCCAGTGCCAGTTGTCAGCCAAGTTTTGGCTCTCTAGGCTTCTAGTTTTGGAAACTCAGACCCCTGGTGGAGCTGAGGAAAGACCTCTCTTGGTGTTGGCAAGGAAGTATCAGATCTATTTCTTTTTCTTTTTAAAATTTATGTATTTTGTACAAGGTCTCACTCCTCAGCTTGGACTCATAGTGATCTTCTTAGTTTCAGGCTCCTCAACGTTGGGATTACAGGTGTGTACCACCATGCCTCATTTCGGTGGCTGGATCAGTGTGATCAGGAGTGGGGCTAGTGCAAAATGTGATACTCGGGATTGAACCCTGGACCCTGAGCTTACCTAAGCAGCTGCTTAGTCAGCTGAGCTATCTTGCTAGTCCTTGAGATCAATTTCTTTATTCCTGGATTTTTGGAATATTTGTTCTCAAATGAAATTTCAAACCTATAGCAAGACTTAAGAACAGAGAACAATAAAACCAAAATGGTGAGCATGGTGGTTATACGATTTATATTTCAAATCAGTGTAGTTCAGAAAATGGAGGAATAGTCTTAGAAATTTTAACATAGAGCATAAAATATTACCAATGTCTTGAAAACTAAGACTTCTTGTCATCCTAAATATGAAAACAGAACAATTAACAAATAAAAAATAACAGTCTATTAGGACTGAAGGACCTAGTTTCGTTTAACAAACACTTTATTTGACAAATCTGATGAATAAAAATGAAGCCAACCTCCTATATTAATGTGAAATGTGAATAATTTAGTTGGAGTTATTATGACCATTAAAGCCAATTGCTTTAAGATTTGTTGTTATTCTGTTAGATTAAAAGATAAATCAATGTCAGCTTTTACTGGACCTTCCCTAATCAATCAATTAATGACTAACTTAGTGTGTGTCTTCTGTTTTCAGGCCTTTAGCTTTATTTTCATAGGCAGATTTTTTTGTTCTTGGAGGTAGGATTATTAGCTGAATGTATACATGATTTGAGCCAATGTCACTGCTTCCATTATGGCTGTTGAAAAATTTTATTCAAAATACACAGTTACATTGCTTAGTGCAATTGAAACCTTGCACATCTTAAAGCCACTTAAAAGAAATGTGTACATGATTTACAGAGCAAGCAAACAAAGCATGACCTTTCTTGAACTGATTAACAGTGCAATTCTTCAGAGTGGCAGTTAACTATAGATTCACTCATACTGAATGATGTTATAAATGTGTATGGGGTACAATACAAATACACAACATGAAAATATGGTGGGATTTAAATAAAATTTCACTCCAACACTTATATTCTACTGGTAAAAGAAAGAAACCTCAAATCACTTTCCCTGTGCCCTGTTTTCTAAGGGAAAAATCCATATTGTATAAAATGAAAGCAATCTACACATGTAATTATTACATTATGTTGCAGTGTTAAAGCGTCTTTCATCTTTAATTATATAAATGTCCACATACTGTAAATTGATGCCTGCCTTAAAATGAACTACAAGTGAACTACCTTAAGGACTAATAATAGACAGATAAATAGAAATATATAAAAATGTTTGAAAATAAAACAAATGTGCTTATGACTCAGAATATTATGTATGTCATGTGAACAAAAAGAAGTATGATGATATTATTTGGACACTAATGCTACAAACTGGGCACTTTTGGAAAGGGTATAAAATTATATAAATTATATAAAATTATAGTTTGTAAAGAATAACTAGATGTCTCCCTAAAGTCTTGGATGGTCTGAGGGGGGATTTTCTTTGATGTAGTTAAATCTAAACGTGCATTAAGGGTTTGCAATATTGAAGTTACCCTAGCATAATACTGGCTGAGAACAACTGAATCTCATCCTAGGGGTAGGTGTCACTGATCATTCCCTTTGTAACCTGGATGGGATAAAGGTAAAAATAAGGCTCTTTGC
Source organism: Myocastor coypus (assembly GCA_004027025.1). NCBI lineage: Eukaryota > Metazoa > Chordata > Mammalia > Rodentia > Myocastoridae > Myocastor > Myocastor coypus. The sequence continues at coordinate 18,182 of PVJA010036907.1, forward strand.
AGTTGTCTGATGCCTACTCTGCCACAGACTCTGTTCGCTGTGATAACTGCCTTACAGCTAGCCAACTATGGAGTAAAACCTCTGTAAAAACCATGAGCCAAAACTAATCTTTTCTTCTCTAATTGAAGTGTTAATTAAATTGCTGTTAGGTATTATGTCCTGGTAAAGAGAAAAATAACTAAGACAGATTTTGATACCAGAGAAATTGGGTCGTCACTGTACCATCACCTGCTCATAGGATTCCATAGTCTTTGTTTTTATTTTTATTTTTTTAATTTAACAATGGTTATGTTACATATTTTCATAATCAGATCAGTTTAGATTAATAGATATCGTTGTATAAGATTGATCAGTTAAACATTAATACTTTCAATAAACATTAATTTTTTCTCTTTCTTTTTTTAACAGTTAACACACTGTATATTGACCTCACAATAGTTATACAGAGCACAGTGTGTGGGCGTGACCCACCTTCCTATTGATGTTGCTAAGGAAAGAATAAAAAATTATTCTCTTTGAATTAAGAGGAAGCAGATGTATACACAGTCCAATGTCCCACAGTGGCAGTGGGCCACCAGTTAAACTTGCAGTGTTGGAGGCTATTGATCCAAGTCTCCTACAGCTCATCTCATCAGTCTAGCTCTGTGTTTCATGTCTTGTAATTAAGCTTTTTGTGCTGGGTGATCGAGGGCAAGTCATAGCAACACCTGTATAACAAAACATTCATCTTTTGTATTTTCCAAGGTCAAATCCCCTCAGGATTAACTTTGGAACCCTATACAGTGCTTTGTAGAATTGTTGTCAGTGTCAGCCTTCAGGATGAGTCACGGCCATTGCTTGGCCAGTTTGCTTTCTGTGAAAGCCTTAGAAAATGTTACATAGTCTTTGGAAGTGGACTATAGGAAGAGATTGGAAAATTTTAGAGATGATAGCTTATGAAATGTCCCTGGAATGTTCTAAACTGAACTTGTTGGGGATTCTGTTAGGTGTTCGGACTGCCAAACTGTTGCTAGAAATGCATCTGATAAAGACTAGGCTCATGATCTTTCAGATGGGAAAAAGGACTGTTAGACTACAGACCATATTTGCTGTGCTTTGGGGAAAAAATAGTCTGCATTTTGCTTATGTCTAGAAACCTTGCAGAACAACAAGACTAAGTGTAATGGACTAATAAATCTGGTAGGAGAAATATCAAGGCAGTTGAGGTGGTAGCATTGCTACTCTTAGGAGCTTTTACCCAGCTATACTTTGAGAATCAGAGTCAAATGACTGAGCAGAATGATTTAAACAGTTTTCAGTTTGACCAGATAGTAAAGTAATAAAGTTGGAGATTGCAGAGATGGAATGTAGTAGAACTCTTTGCTGAAACACTTGGTACTAAAAGGCCAAATTTTCTATTGTCCAGTCCCAAAGTACAGGTGCTTACCTTAAGTCTCAAAGAAGACCATGATCTTGGAATTTTGAGTCATTATTAAACTGTTAGGTCTCTAGAAGTGCAGTAAATATATTTTGCACAAAGTCATGTGTATGAATTTTCTGTAGACCAGTCTAGGACAAAATATTATATCTAAATGTCTTCGTAAAGCTTCAGACACTTACAGGTGGGGCTTTTTGGATTTGTCTGTACCTAAACTGTGTGGGTATGTGATAAGAATGTGAGTAAGTAACTATGTTATTTAGTTGAGAACCCCACCCTGGTTGTGGGTGGCACTCATCAATAGTAGCCTGGATAGGATAAAAAAGAACGGAAGGTTCTCTGTACCTGGCTGCTCTTTCATGGACTGCTTTTCCTCTGCAATGGCCCTCTAACATTCCACTCTGCCGTGGACCCAGTCAGCTATGAACTTAAACCTAGGAACAAAAATATACCTTTCCTCTTTTAATCTGTGGGTGTTTTGGTATTGTGTGTTAGCTAAAAGAAAACAGACTAAGGCAGGGTTCCTTTACATTTCAACATTGGACCCTTTTATATAAAAAAGATTAGGTTTAATACTATTAGGTCATAGAGCTTTCACAATAAGAGTATTCTGAGATTCACAATACATTAACAAAAGTCCTCCAAATGGATAATGGGTCCTGAACTTGTGACAACCAAAAAATAGAACTCTTTATCATGATCTGATGGTTGTTTTTAGTGTGTGCTTTAAGTTCTTTGAGGGCAGGGACCCTTTATGTATATCTCTATCATTTATTCGATGTGTTACGCAATAGAGTTCCTGAGTGTGTTTTTTTTAAATTGAATGTAAATACATGACACCAAAATGTTTATAGTATTCTCAAAAGCAATTGGTTATTACTGTAGCAAGTGTTATATAATTTTGAACGTTTCCTTTTGAATAAAAAGCAGAATTACGTGAGGTTCCTCTTTTGAAGGAAATTCTTCAGAAAACCATGCTAAATATGTTCTTCCCAACCTCTTCCCCCAAACAATATTTAACTGACCACAGTTCCACACTCTCAGAGACATGGAATAAATATTTATGGTCATGGTCATGAACCAAGTATTTTAAAGTTAACTTGTTTCTCTGCCAGTACCATCCAGAGGCCAATTGCCTTTAGCAAGTTAATTTTTAGGTTGTATTTTTTTTCATGAGTAGTTTCTTGTATGAATTTCAACTTATTTCCATGAAAATGTATAGAAGGAAATGTTAAACTGTAGAGGACTGCTCCTAGCAAAAAGGAGAAGTAGCCCAAGGCTCTTGATGCTCTCAGTACTTCCTTTCAAGAGCTTCCCCCTGCTTCTCCAGGAAGCTACTATTTCCTCATTCCCTGATTTTTTTTTTTTTTTTTTTGTAGCTCTAACAGCAAAAATGTAGGAAATGGCATACTACAATTTTCTAACTGATGTTTTGTATTTCAAACTAAACTAGAGAGTTAGTAATTTTGGAATAAAGGATACAATTTTACCATGCATATGGATAACTCCAAAATGAAAACATGACTGTCTTTTAAGATAACAAACTTATTCAGACAAGGAGACAAGCTGACCTTTGAAAATGGCTCGGTTAATATGATCATCTTTTATTTAAAACCCTTCACAATGACCATCTGAAGTACAAAGCAAAGGTCAAACCAAGGCCGTAGTTTAAATTTTCATTTCTAACCAAAGGCTATGGAAGCAAAATGAAATTTAGAAAATGATACAGTTTTGTTTCAATATATGTAGGTGAATACAATTTATCTTTTAAAGTATATCAGGACAGTTTTTCCCTGGAGGAGGTAGAGAGAGACAACTGTAGAGTTTTGTGAAGTAGAGGGACTTGAATGGCTAAGAGATAGCTGGATGGCAGCAGAAGGGAGGGAAGAGATTTTCCTCCCTGCTGTTGCTTCTGGTCTACTTATTTACAATTTCTTTGAAGAGAAGTCTGGAGACATGCAGGAGTCTCTGTCTCATCAAGTGCACGACGCAGTTGGTTTTCTTGGAGCTCAAAAGCATAATTCACTACCATGGCAGTAACACAATTAGGAAAGAGTGGGTTTCTAATAAAGCAAAGGAGCTTTTCAGAAAAGATAGATTGAGAATCAGCCTACACGTTTCCAGGTCATCAAG
>PVJA010036908.1:0-20750 GCA_004027025.1 Myocastor coypus
TTCCAGGTGTGGTGGCTCACACCTGTAAACCTAGCACTCTGGAGGCTGAGCCAGGAGCATCACTGTGAGTTTAAGGCCAGACTGGCCTATATAGTGAATTCAAGGCCAGCCTGCACTGTATGGTGAGATCCCTCCTCAAGGACAAAACAAAGCAAAAGAGAGACAAACAAATGATCAAAAATTATCCAGTCTAAGCTATTTTCTCATAGCAGACTCAACAGGCTAGGATATTTGCTAATATACATTATCATAAAAATTGATAAAGATTTTCTAGATATTATTTATCTATTCAATGAGATACAAAATCTACAGTCTGCTTTCCATGCTTGTCTATTCTGCACAGTCAGATTAAACCAAGTGCAGATCAGAAATGATCTTTAAAAATTGCACCTGTGCTGACTATGTACAGATTTTCTGTGATTATCTTCCTACTCATACAATATAATAGATATCTTCATAGCATTTCCATTGTATTAAATATTATAGATACTATAGAGATGATTTAAAACACATAAGAATTCATGTACAAATTATATAAAACACCATGTTGATTTGTTACTTACATAGGTGTTTTGAGACAAGGTTTTGCTGCATAGGTCAGGTGGGCCTTGAACTCAAGAGGTCCTCTAGCCTCAGCCTCCTGAGTGTTGGGATTACATGTGTAGATCACCACAACTGGTTTACTGTGTTACTTTGTATAAGGGGGTGAGGATATTGGTATAATTGAGTAGTTATGGAACCAAACCTGCATGGCTACTGAGCAAGGGTTGTCTTTCTTTCTTTCTTTCTTTCTTTCTTTCTTTCTTTCTTTCTTTCTTTCTTTCTTTCTTTCTTTCTTTCTTTCTTTCTTTTTGTTTTTTGTCTTTTTGAGACAGGGTCTTGTTATGCAGTTCAGGCTGGCCTTGACCTCACTTTTGTACCCCAGGCTGGCCTCGAACTCGCACTGATCCTCCTGCCTCAGCCTCCCGAGTGCTTTCTTTCTTTTTTTAACAAGGGAAAAGTTGCTGATTTTTCTTTTAGTCTTGGGCTCAATAGATGGCTTCTCCTTATCCTTTCGGTTGCCAGTTTTCTCCAGGTTGCTGCTGCTGCTATGATAAAACTCTACATAGAAGGCCCTCACATCCAGCACCATGGCCCTGAGGCTCCCATAGGCTGCCTCATCTTTCTCATGCACCCGGGCCTGGTAATCCATTATATGGGTCTCCTTGGAGGCTGTGGCCACTGCATCCCCAGATTCTGAGAAGTGCACAGAAATGGTTGACTGGAAGGCTTCTACTTTGGTCTTGGCTACGTTCACTCTTTCCAGAACTTTCTCCTGGATTACTACCCCCAAATCATTTCCGTCATCAATCTTGGGGATCAGGTGCTGGATCCATGCAACCACCAGAATGCACTTCTCTTTGAGAGTCCATACTTCGGGCTTAACTAGAGCAAGCAGGGCCAGGAGTTTCTCATTCTCCTAAGGGAGAAAGGCACACATGGGGACTTCTTTCTTCACCTGCTATCTGTTTCCATCTCATCATCCTTGGGTGGAGGGTCTGGGATAGGGGTGTCCAGTGGGGCCTGAAGGGAGGCCAAGTCTGCCACATTGAGGGGGTCCTTATGCAAGAGCTGATTTAGGTACATGATTTTCTGTGGCAAAAAATCTGTAGAGGAATTCCTCAGCCTCCTGGAAAAGATTTTGTCTAAAGATGTCTACCTGTTTGCGGACCTGCTTGCTCACATGCACCCCACAGAGTTTGGCCATGGTCTACCACTTGGTAGATCTCCTGAGGATTATATTTCGTGTATCTGAGTGAATAATACTGTTTTAAGGGGGAGTGCATCACTCTGTCTGCTTCAAAGTTTATGCACTCAGTGTTTAGGCCACAGTCGCCAATGTGGGCACATTTTCCTTCCAAGCCTCTATAGACATGGAGGTTCACTCCACAGGAAAAGACATCAGTCTTTTAAAAGAATGTGAGAACAAAATAAATAAAGTAGTATTGGATAATAACTTTAAATATAAAATAAATAGCTCTGAGCCCACATTGACGTCAATAAATGGTAATTAAATAAAGTGGAACTAAGACAAAAATCTACGCAGGAGTATGAATAATTACACAGCTACCTCACCTTCCAGGAAGCAGGTATCATTTTTTTTGTGGTTCTTGTAACAAGTCACCACAAGTTGGTGACTTGAAACAATAAGGTCTATTCTTTACAGCTGTGGTGACCAGAAATCTAAAGTCAGTATCTCCTGCCTGCCACCTGCCACACCAGCCCTGCTCTTGAGTGTGCTGAGCCAGTGATGGAGTCCGGGCGTGGTGGCACGTGCCTGTAAGTGGCACGCACCTGGGAGTTAGGCAGCAGGAGGATCGCTATGAGTCAGTAGCAAGACCCTTTACAAAAAAAAAAAAAAAAAAAATCAGTATCTCTGACCTACAGTCAGGGCCTCAGCAGGGCTCTGGTTTCTCTACAGGCTCTAGAGGCTGCAATTCTCACCTTTTTCAGCTTTTGGTCTCCACTGCCTGCACCACTCTGATCTGCAGTTCTGAGATCTTGGTGTTATCTGCTCTTCTTTATCAGTATCTCCCTCACAAGGACACTTGTGGTCCTCATTAGGACCCATTCACAACATGGGTCCAGAATCATTGCTGTGTGTTCAGATTCCTAATTTGATCACAGCTGCAGAATTTATACTTTTGATATATAAATGAATATTCACAATAAATGGCATGTTTAGGAACCAGTCTATCACACTCACTACTTGTTAAGTGTGGGCTTTGCCCAATGACTTTCATCTAAAAAGTATAGCATAAAAAAGAGGAAAAAAGAGAAACCAAGCAATGCATCAAATGGGTGATTGAATATACATTACATATATAATATAATATATGTTAAAGATAAATACTAGTGCTTGCCTTTGGGAATGGGAAAGGGTGTGCACAAGGAGTTGGGACAGGAAAAATTAGATGGCTATGTGTGAATCATCTTTACAAATATTCATTGCTTTTCTCTAACTGCTTTTAAGATTCTGTTTTAATATTTGACTTTGACTGTGATGAACTTGGGAGAAAGTCTTTTTTTTTCACTGTGACTATTTGGAGTCCCATATGCCTCAATGATCTGATCTATGCCTCAGTTACTTTTGGCAGTACATTAGATGCTGATTGTGCTGCTACACCCACGATGATATAGTTGTTGCTATTAATTATCTTTCTTCAGATGCCAGTATCTGTGTTACTTTGGGGACATTAAAATATTGTGGTCCATTCCTGGAAAACAGGATATGGGGCCAAATAGGCAGAAACATCCCATTACAAGTCAATGGATCGGTTTGGATTCTGGGGTAGAGGGAAAGCCCAATAGTTAGCTATGCCCAGATGACACCACTGAAAAATAGACATTAACTATTGGCTACAAAGCTTTCCACTATAATGAACCCAGAAATTTCAACATGCACATGCACACACACACACACATACACACACACACACACACACACACACACACAAATAGGAGAACATAAGGCAACAAAACACCTCAAAAAGCTCCAAATGTCTCAAAGCTGATCCATGAGGCATTAAAAGGGGAGGAATAGTCATATATCCAAATTATTTGAAATAATTAGGAGACAGAACAAGTTCAAATAAACAACTTAATGTTGTTTCAAAGTCTTTGAAAACAAAGAACAAATCAAACTCATATCTCAGATAAGAGACAGGCTGATAAAGATCAGAGCAGAAATTAGTGCAATTGAGACTAAGAAAACAATACAAAGAGTCAGTGAATTGAATAGTTCTTTGAAAGATTAAATAAAATTGATACATCTGTATCCAACTTTACAAAAAGAAGGAAGAAAAGACTCAAATTCAATCAGTTAGGAAGTAAGAGGGTGAAATCACAATGGATCTGGTGGAAATATAGATTATCAATACCTACTTCACGAACCTATACTCTATAAGATGGACAACACAAAAGATATGCACAGATTTCTGAATACATAAATGAGAAGACATAAATATTTTGAGAGGGACCCAGCAGAAAAGAAAACTACCTACCAATTTCTGTAATGAACATAGATGGAAAAATCCTTAAAATATATTAACAGAATACAACAAGTCATCCAAGAGATTATACATCATGAAAAGTAGGATTCATTCCAGGGATGTAGGGATGGTTCAACAATATATGTAATACACTATATTAACAGAGCCAGTGACAAAAATCACATCTCAATAGATGTGGAAAAAGCATTTGACACAGTCCACCAGTCATTCAAGACAAAAAACCTCTATAGACAGTTGGAATAGAGAGTCTTTATCTTAATCAGATGAAAGCCATCTATGGCAAAACAGCAGCCAACATCATGCTAAATGATTGACAACTGTAAGCTTTCACTCTAAAATCAAGAACACTACAAGATTGTCCACTCTCACCACTTCTATTAAATATAGTTTTGGAAACATTAGCTAGAGAAATTAGACAAGAGAAAGAAACAAAACAAAGAAGGCTAGGAAAAGAAGTTGAATTATCATTATTTGCAGATTACATGATAGTCTACATAGAAGATCTCAAAAACCTCACCAAAGACTTCCAGATTTGATAAAAATTTAGTAGTATAGCTGGATACAGTCAATTCTCAAATATCAATATCTTTCCTGCATACAAGTAACAAATTCTCTCTCTCTCTCCCTCTCACACATAGACACACACAGACACACAGAGACACAGACACACACACACAGACACACACACACACACACACACACACACACACACACACACAGATTACCATACCTTTCACAAGAGCATCCAAAAAAATGAAATACTTAGTGTTATGGTTTATGTCTAGTTGTCCCCCCAAAGCCTCATGCAATCATGGGGTGTGGCTTCTATAGATTGAGACTTGATTTATGATCCCTGGGATTGTGTTTTAGTACTGATGGGATTATCGGTCTGAGTACGGCTGAGACTATGGGTGTGGTCTAGGGCGGATATCCTAAGGCAGAGAGCCTGAATGTAATATAAAGAGAGATAGAGAGATAGACTCAGCAGTTGCTCTTTGCTCCTTTGGTTGTTCCATTGCCTCTGTCGCCGTTTGTTGCTGTTCCGCTGCCATGAACTGCTGCTCTCTGCCATGTGCCACTCAGCCTTGGAGCCAGCCGAGTATGAACTGAAACCTCCAGTAACTGTGAGCTAAATAAACCTTTCCTTCCTTCATTTTGAGTGTCAGGTATTTGTCCCAGCAGTGAGTAAAAAGTAACTAAGACACTTAGGAATCAATCTAACAAAGGAAGTAGAACATCTATACATTGGAAATTACAATACTCTGGAAAAGGAGACTGAAGAGGTACCAGAAAATAGAAAGATATACCTTGTTTATGTATAGGTGGAACTAACATAGTGAAAAAGGACATACTCCCAAAACTGTTATATAGATTTAATACAATCCCAATCAAAATATCATTAGCATACTTTACAGAACCAGAGAAAATATTTCTAAAATTCATCAGAAGAGAACTAGAATAGCAAAGGAAATTCTGGGCAATAAAGGCAAATCAGGAGATAACAATCCCTGACTTGAAACTATATTAGAAAGCTACTATGATAAAAGCAGCATGGTACCATAAAAAATAAGCTTGAGGATCAGTGAAACAGATTAGAAGATGTAGACACAACTACAAACACACTCAGCTACCTTATCTTTGACAAAGGGATCAAAGATGTTCAATAGAAAAAAGATAGTTTCTTTGATAAGTGATGCTGGAAAAACTGGCTTTCCATATACTAAAGACTAAAACTAAATCATGTCTTTGACTGTGCACTAAAATAAGTCAAAATAAATGACAGATCTAAGTATTAAAACAGAAAAACTAAGTAGGTGGAAATCTTGAAGACATAGGTGTAGGCAGAAACTTCATGAACAAAACCTAGACTGCATAGGAAATACTACAAAGAATCAACAACTTTGGTCTTACCTTATTAAAAAGCTTTTGAACAACAAAATAAATCACCATAGAATGAAAAGACAACCCATAGAGTAGGCAAAAATTATAGTCAGCTGTCTCTCAGGCAAAGGAATTATATCTAAAACATGTAAATAATTAAAATAACTAATGCCCCCAAATTTGAAGACCCCATTCAGAAATGGACATCTGAGATGAATATGGACTTCTGAAATGAACAAATAGAAATGACAAATAAATATATGAAAAAATGTTCAACATCATTGGTTACTGAGAAATGCAAATGAAAACAATACTGAAATTTCATCTAACCCCAGAAAGAATGGCTATGAAGAAATCAATCAATAAGAAATTCTGGAGGGGCTGTAAGGAAAAAGGAACCCTTCTCCACTGTTGGTGGGAGCGTATACTGGTACAACCACTGTGGAAATCAGTGTGGAGATTTCTCAAAAAACTAGGATTTAGATCTCACTCGATCTCTGCCCCCCAAATTAAAAACATCATAGCATAGCAATATATGTGCAACCATGTTCATAGCAGCTCAGTTTGTAGTAGCTAAATCTTATAAACAACCTAAGTGCTCATCAACCAAGGAATGGATAAAAAAGATGTGATCAGTTTATACAACGATGTGCCACTCAGCCACAAATAAAGATGAACTTGAGACTTTTATAGACAGATGGATGCAACTCAAGACCATACTCATAAGTGGAATGAATCAGATTCACATGGGTGAAGATCATATTATTACCTCAGTGTGAAAAGCTGAAAGAATAAACAAAATCCAAAATGTACAACAGATATTGTGAAATGGGAAGACAATGTTGAAAAAGAAAAGGAAACTGGGATGGGTGAAGGGAGAAAAGGAGGGCAGGAAAAGGAAAAGAAAAGAAAGTTAAACTAGTCATACTACTAATTTTTCTTAGTTCACTGAAAAGTTTGCGCTAATAACATTTGGACAAGTTTTCATGCCTGTATCTTGTACTCTGAGTACTTTGAGGATAACAATACACAGTGTATTAATTATTGTTACTCCTCCTCCTCCTCCTCCTCCTCTTCCTCCTCTTCCTCTTCTTCCTCCTCCTCCTCTTTTTCTTCTTCTTCTTCTTCTTCTTCTTCTTCTTCTTCTTGTTCTTGTTCTTGTTCTTCTTCTTCTTCTTCTTCTTCTTCTTCTTCTTCTTCTTCTTCTTCTTCTTCTTCTTCTTCTTCTTCTTCTTCTTCTTCTTTCTTCTTCTTTCTTCTTCTTCTTCTCCCCTTCTTCTTCCATTTTTGGTGCTGGAGATTGGACTCAGGACCTTCTGCTTGCCAGGCAGGTGCTTATGCTGTCAAGCTATCTGCCTGGCCCCATGTTACTCTTCCATTATCTTGTTTTGAAAATTTGTTTTATTTTTTCTCTTTAAAATAAAATTTAAAAACAAATTATATTAAATAATATAAAAGATAATAAATCATAACAATAAGGAATTTGTCAAGATCAGAGAAGAAATAAGTAAATAGACACTGGGCCATACAAATAAAACAGTAAGTCTACAGAAGATACTAGTAAAAAACTAAAAGAGTGAAAGAAAACAATGTAAAACACAAAAGACCAGCATAAAAAACAATTAAGAGTCCACGAAAAAGTTTCAATTATAAATCAAGGGGACTAAAAATTCTACTGAAAGAATAGGCAGCGGAAGTGACCAATGGGAGGCCAAAGTGTCAGAATTAGAAGACAAGGCTGTTGTCAGTGACCAGCTAATGACATAGACCTTTGAAACAAGAGAACATGAAAAATGTATTCAGCAGCTCCTAGATTAATGTGAGAATAATTGCAATTAGTGGAAAGTCAGAAGGCAACATAAATGTTACAAAAAACCTGCTCATTGAAATATTAGCAGAAAATATTTCCAATAAAGACATTTAACATATAGATGATTAAGGCATATGGAATCCCAGTGAATAATTGAGGCACATGGAATACAAAAAAAAATCTAAAATGAAAATATTTATCAGCATTACTGTTTTTTCCCCAACAGCATTATTCTCCTACTTCATGTTCTCTACCACTGGGTCGGGGCAGAAGCAGAGCCAGAGGATGAAGTCAGAATAATCAGGTGGATATGACAGGGACTCTGTCACTGCTCCCTAAGTGGACATTGAGGATCTATGGGATCCATTTCTGGAATATATCCTGAATCAGTGCCTCCTCTGTGTGCCCACCCCCACGGTAGCAGCTCAAGAATTTAGTGCATCTCCGCCTGAGAAGTGTGCAGGCTCCCTGTTTCATGGTCACTCACAGTCCACCCAGAGCTTCCTTTTGGAGTCACTCCTCTCCTGGAAGGTTCCACCAGCTTCCTCTTCTGCAGGCCGACCTGGCTGTCCCAAACTCTCTTCTCCTGTCTCAACTCACCTTAACAACTCTTTGCCTGCACTCCAGTTATATAACCCTGTCACAATTTTTCCTGTTAACCTCCTTTTATATATGCTCTATGCTCTAAAGCTTCCACCTTTGCTTGACAAGGAGTTCTTCAAGCCCAGTCCACACATGTTCTCTTGGAGTTCTGGCCATGTTCTTGCTCAGTGCCTGCCGGTCTATTGTTGATATCTCTTGATAGTGATGTACCTGTGGCCTTCCCTAGTCAACAAGTTCTTTTGGGACTCTTATTCATAACTGTGTTCTTAAAGCCCATAATGCTCAGAAATATCTGCTGAGTGAGTGAATGAGGGAACAAAGATATCTGCAGCTCATCTTCTCTAATGACAGGCCAAGGACAAGGGAGATCTCTGGTGCTATCTAAACTGTTCTCGGGTAAGGGTAGTGACCAGCACATATTTGCCTCTAGTTGGTTGAAGGAAAATAAAGCAGCAGGAGGGCAGCTAGGGTGAAACACTGTGTTTTCTGTGCTGAGCATTGGCATGAGATTCAAGGAGAGCTCTGTGGCAAGGACTCCCCAGCCTGGGAAACCTCAGGAACTTGCCTGTACACAGATGAGGTCATTTGGCTATGCACCTGTAAAAATGAAAGATGGGGTTAACCACAGCTTGTTTCTCTGCCTCTTCTTTCCCAGATCCACCTGAGCACTGGTGCTAATGGGCTATTCCCAAAATATTTGCCTCAAGATGGGTGATGGTGTTTGATTAGTAAAACTCCAGAAACCAGGCCTGACATTGGCAATAAACTTCTAGTGGTGGTTCTCAAACTTGACTTATGGTCATCTGGGAGCTTCTGAATGCCTAAGTTGCTTCAGCTATCTCCAGAGATCTTGATTTAATTGGTCTGGGTAGGGACTAAGCTAGTGTTGTTTAAGAAAGCTTCCAAGTTGGTTCTGATTTCAAGTCAGTCTAAGAATCAATATTCCTATTAAATGTGGTCCTATCTCACTCAAAAGAAAGTGGCAGGACTGTAGGTGGGATGAATGCTGGATCTTGGGATGGCCCACATGTAGCTCCACCAATGCCTGAGGATTTTCTGCAGCCTAGATCTTGAATGGTCTTCAGAGTTCCATATCTTGAAGGCTTGATTGTTTGTAAGCCTTTGGCCTTATTAGGAATAGAACCTTTAAGAGGTAGGGCCTGGTAGAAGAATAAAAAATCATCAGGGACAATACTTTGAAGGAGATAGTGGGACTCCAGAGCCTACTCTTCCTCTGTCTTTGCTTCCTAGGTGCCACAAGGTGAGCAGTTTGTTCTGCCATATATTTTTGTACCACCTTGCCAAAATAACTTTTTAAAAGGAAAACAACTTTTTCCTTTTAAAAAGTTAATTGTTACAGATATTTTGTTTTGTAATGGGAAGCTGGCTAATGTAATGGATTTATTAAACAAAATGATCACTGAGCTTAAAGAAGACACTGATAAAGCTAGCTAAGCTAAGCAGAATGATATAAAACATGGATGACTAGTTTAGAAAAGCATTAGAGTCCATGAACAAATATCAATCAGAAATCCAGGAGATAAAAATTCTATTGAAAATATGGGCATCAGAAGTGATCACTGTGAGGATAGGGTGTCACATTATATTAGGAATGATGCAGGTGAAGCTATACTCAGTGATGCTTAACAAATAATAAGAGATCAGGGAAAATGGATTCAGCAACTCTTAGATGTGCAAAGAAGACTAATTTAAGATTAATTGGAATTAGTGAAAAATCAGAAGATGGTATGAATGGCATTAAAAAATCTGTTTACAAGATAACAGTGAAAAACTTTTCAAGTATGAGGAGAGATTTAACATACAGACACATAAGTGAGGCATATAAATCTCCAAATAGCCACAATCAGAAAATGTTCTATAAATACATCATAGTCCAAAAATGTTCTATAAATACACCATAAGTCCAGCATAGAGAAAGAATAGTTTTTGTTTGTTTCTTTTTTTTTTCCTTGGGACATAGTCTTGCTCTGTGCTCCAAGCTAGCTTTGAACTCACTATGTAGCCCAGGATGGCCTCAAACTCATAGTGAACCTCATGTACAGTAATACTTAAGTTCATGAATGCTTCCATTGCAAACAATTCAGTTTTCAAACAAAAATGTTCAACAAACTCCACATTAGGTGACAAAAACAATGATGGCTATCTTCCAAACACAAACACAAATGTGGCCATCTTCCCCCAAATCATAAAACAATTCCAGTAAGTTTGTGAACCAGGTACCTCAATATATGAGTCTTTTGTTTCTTTCTTTTGCTATAATTGGCTAAGGGATTTTTATCTATTTTGTTTATTCTTGGAAAGAACCAGCTCTTCTATTCATTGCTTCCTTTTATGGTTCTGTCTCAATTTGATTCATTTCCATTCTGATCTTTACAATTTCTTCCTTACCATTTCCTTTATAATTTTTTTCCAACTTGCTTTGGAACTGGGTTATTCTTATTTTTCTAGGAACTTGAGGTTCATCCTTAGGTTATTTATTTGGGCTTGCTTTGTTTTTCTGATGGGCATTTACAGCTATCAACCTCCCTCTTAGGACTAGTTTCATTGTGACAAATGGGTTACGATATGCTTTACTGATACTATTATTTGATTATAATTTCTTCTCCGAGTTCTTCTATGACTCACTGGTTATTTACAAGTATGTTGATTAATTCTCATGTGTTTATACAATTTATGTGGCCTCTTTTGCCATTGATTTGTAATTTAATTGTACTACTTATTACATTGAAAATATGAATGAGATAATTTAAATTATTTGTAAATTCAGTGAGGTAATAGAATACAAGATAAATATACAAAAATCAATCCCATTCGTATACACCAATAATGAATCCACTGAGAAAAAATTAGGACAATAATATCATTCATAATGGCATCACAAATAGAAGTTAACCTAACAAAGAAAGTGAAGGACTCAAAAGTCTTTCACACGAGACCCTGTCTCAAAAAGACAAAAAAAAAAAAAAAAAGTCTTTCACAAAAATTGCAGTACTCTGAAAAAGGGGATTAAGGAAAGCATCACAAAGTGGAAAGATATCCCTCGTTTCTGGGTAGCCAGAACCAATATGTCAAAGTGACCACATTTACAAAACGGATACTTAGTTTCAATGCAACTCCAATCAAAACACCAAGATCATTCATTGAAGAATTGGAAAGATCAATCTGAAAATTCATATAGAACCAGAAGGGACCCAGAATAGCAAAAGCAATCCTTGGCAACAAGAGGAGAGCAGGAAGCATTATAATCCTGGTTTTCAAGTTATATTACAAAGCTACAATGATAAAAACAACATTGGCATTGGCATAAAGCACTTGGATCAATGAACAGAAGAGATGATACAGAAACAACCCTAAGCACATTCACCCATTTGACAAAGGCACCAAAAATATATGCTGGAGAAAAGATAGCCTCTTTCACAAATGGGTTGGAAAAACTGGTTCGCCATATGCAGGAAATTGAATCTAGATCCATATTTCTCATCATATACTAAAATAAAATAAAATAGATCAAAGCCTTAAATATAAAACAAAAATACTCTGCTAGAAGATAGCATAGGTAAAACTCTTGAAGAGAGGCATTGACAAGAACTTTTTGAACAGAACCTCAACTGCGTAAGAAATAACTCCAGGAATCAGCAAACCAAAAAGCTTCTCCATGTCAGAGGACAGAGTGAGAGGGAGAACCTGTAGAATGGAGGAAAAGCTTTGCTTTGCTATTCCTGGACAGAAGCCTAATCTCTATAATATGTAAAGAGCTAAAAAGTTAGAGCCCCTCCACAATAAAATACTCATTTGAAAAAGAGGCAACTAAAATAAATAGATATCTTTCAGAAGAATTAAAAATGACCAATAAATGCATTTGAAAATGAAAAATGTTGAGTGTCTCTTGCAAAGACATGCAAATTAAAACCACAGTCAGATTCCATCTTACTCCAGAAACAGTGCCCATCTTCAAGAAATCAAATAATAACAAAGCTTGAAAAGGCTTCAGGGAAAATGAAACCCTTCTACATTGTTAGTAGGCATATAAGCTGGTGTATTCACTATTGAAATCAGTCTGGAAATCCTATAAAATTAAAGCTAGAAATTCCATTTGACCCAGCCATTCTCCCTCTAGGTATCTTCTTGAAAGAGTTAAAGACATAATGTTATTGTGATATGCATACACAATTCATGAATCTTGGAAGCAGCCTACAAATGGATAAAGAAAATGTCATAACATTTAGATAACTAAATAGTACTCTGTTTAAGAGAGAGTAAAACTGAGTTGTTTGTAGGAAAATGGATGTACCTTGAGACCAGAATGTGAAGTGAAATAAATCAGATACACACATTTAAATATCACATGATTTCTCTTACATGAGAAACTCAAGAATAAATAAATTAAAGAGGAAAATAAAGACAGACAATAGAAAGCAGGAAGACAGATCTTTTGTAAAAGGCAAGCAGAACAACCCAAATGCCCTCCAACTCAAGAATGGATTTTAAAAAATGTGGTATTTTTATATAATGGAGTATTACTCAGCTACAAAGAAAGATAAACTTGGGGATTTTATAGGTAAATGGATGTAACTAGAGGCTATTCTCATAAGTGCAATAAATCAGACCCATATCATAAACATTATCTTGTTTCTTGCGTAAAAAAACCTGAAAGAGTAAATAAAATCTGAAAGGTACAGTAGAGTAAAAGGGAAAGAAACTGAACATAAAGAATAAGCAATTTGGATGAGGGAAAGGACAAAAGATAGGACAAAAAGGAAGGAGAAAAGCATGTATGTATACACATAAGGTAGTTAAGATTATTTTACTAATTTCTATCAGGTTTTTGTTTTTAAATGTATTTAGTACAGGGCCTACAGGGTCTCACTACGTAGATCAGACTCATAGTGATTCTCCTGTTTTCAATCTCCCAAGCGCTGGGATTATAGGACTGTACCACCATGCTCAGTCTCCATCGCCGTCTCAGTGTGTCCAGGAAGTGGGGCTGGCACAGCATGCCTGGGATTGGCCCTCAGACCCTGCACTCTGCTTAAAGCAGGCGCTTTAATCTTCTATCAGTTTTTTGAAGATAGTAGTTAATGCTTAATTTTCTTTTCTGTATTTAGGAAAACGTCTACAGGATCTACAGGGTCTCACCACATAGATCAGACCTGTAGTGATTCTTCTGTTTTCAGCCTCCCAAGTGCTGGGATTACAGGTGCACATCATTATGCCCAGTCTCCTTGTTTTCTTTAATTTTGCTTTTGGTGGTACCAAGGATCAAACTCAAGACCTTGCACTTGCCAGGCAAGCACTTACTCCACTGAGCTGTCTCCCCAGACCTTTTATGCCCAGTCTCAATCGCTGTCTCAGCGCACCTCAGGGCAGGGCCAGCACTACAGGCAGGGGATCGAACTCTGCTGCTGTGCTCTGCTTAAGCAGGTGCTTTAATCCACTGAGCTATCTGGCCAGTCCTGTTGCTTAACATTTTTACTTTGACCAATTTTATATGATTATACCTATAATCTGAGTAACTGAGTACATTGAAGACAGCAATGTGCAATAGAACACTGTTGAATAACTTTCATCTTATTTGTTTTTATAAATTGTGTATCATTTCTTTTTTCTAGCTTTATTTTTTATGCATTTTAATGAGAAAAAAGATAAAATAGCAATGAAACAGTTTCAAAACATGTTAGTAGGGTAGTTACAATAATTAATGCCATGCATATTATTGTCTTCATAGTAGTTATTCAGAGGACAAGGTGCAGACCTGATATCTTGTCTAAACAAGTACAAATTTTTATTCTTAATGAACTAAGACAAAGTAGATGTATATCCATCCTAACTCTCTTGTGTGTGTGTATATATATATATATATATATATATATATACATATATGTATTTCTAATACTAGGAGAAAATATATTATGTCTTATAAGTAGATCGTAAGTCAGAAATACAGTGTGAATCATAAAAATATAATTAAATAATAATCAGAAGATTAATTAAATATTAATTAGTTAAAATGAAATTAAATATTTCAAGACAATATTCCAAAATTCAAATCAAATCATGAATCCAACTTAGAGGCCAGAATGTTGTGTATCATATGTATGAATCTGTGATCAATTCAGAGTACTCACATAGTGTTTGAATAGGTTAATATATACAAAGATATCAACTAAGAAAAAGTTTCCATGGTAGTAAAGAATTACTAAGAATAAAAGATAACATAAATACTGCAATGACAAATATATGACAAGAACTTCTAACAGTTTGGGGCTAGGATATTGCACAAAATTCTAGCATGTCATGGACACAGTGTCCGTGATGCTCACTGGTGGCCAGGTGTCACTTTTTTACTCCTTTTTTTTTCCCCCAGAACCAGAGATCGAACTCAGGACCTTGCAGGCACTTGTGCCCCTAAACTATCTCTCCGGCCCCACCAGGGACTGAGCTATTGCTATTTTCTTGATATCCACTCTGTAGAGCCAGACAGAATCATGACCCATAGGGTGAAGGAGAAGTCCATTTGTAGAATACACTGATGGACATATTCTGCTGCTGTATACAAAAGAATAGTTGAAAGTCTGCTGTTGTATATCTCTTTTTCTCCTGTATTTAATTATTTATTTTAATTGCTCAAACAATTTTTATTACTTTTAATAAGAAAGAAGAGTATGACAGTTTCAAAACATGTTAGTAGTACATTCACAATAACATATACAATGCATATTGTTGTCCTTGTAGTAGTTATTTGGTAGGTTCTTTCCATTCTCCTTCATGGGTTGTGGTCATTTTGATCCCTCTCTAGAATATCTTTTAGTAAACTGTGCAGGGTTGTTATCATGAAATTCTTTAGCTGTTCTTTGCCCTGAAAGTATTTCACTTTTCTATTGAATTTGAAAGAGAGTTTTGCAGGGTATAGCAGTCTGGACTGAAACTTGTTTTCTTGGAAGACTTAATGTACTTTGCTCCACGCTCTTTTTTGCCTTTTTGAGATAGGGTTTCACTATGCAGTTCAGGCTGACCTTGAGCTCACTTTTGTAGCCCAGGCTGGTCTCGAACTGGCACCAATCCTCCTGCCTCAGCCTCCCAAGTGCTGGGATTACAGGTGTGCACCACCATGCCTGGCTTCCATGCTCTTCTTGACTTGGTGGTTTGTAAAGAGAAATCTGCTGTTATTCTAAAGGGTTTTTATTTAAATATGATCTGTTTCTTTTCTCTAGCAACTTTTAGTATATGGTTCCTGTGTTGTATTTCTGGGACCTTGATTATTATATGCCTGGGTGTGGTTTTAATTGGGTTGATGTTATTTGGAGTTCTATATGCTTCAGTTACTGAATGTCAAATCGTTTCCATATATTTGGGAAGTTTTCTGCTATTACTTCTGTCCATATTCTTTTTATATCATTTGTACAGGCTCCTTCTTTCTCATTGATGCCTATTAGTCTTACATTGTTCATCTTTGCATCATCCTGCAGATGTTGAATTATTTTTTCTTGCATCCTAATTGGTTTTTTTTTGTCTTTTTGAGACAGGGTCTTGCTATGCAGTTGAGGCTGGCCTTGAGCTCACTTTTGTAGCCCAGGCTGGTCTCGAACTGGCACCAGTCCTTCTGCCTCAGCCTCCCGAGTGCTGGGATTACAGGCATGAGCCACTATGCCCGGCTGAATCCTAATTGTTTCTAAGAGATCTTTTCTTATCTCTTCATTAGCTGCAATGGTGTCTTTAAGGTCTGAAAGTCTGTTTCACGTTCATTGAAACAGTTTTGCAAGTTTGCAATTGAGGTTTTAACTTCCTGTATAGCACTTCGAATCTGTTTCATACATTCTGTTACTTTCCTACATTGCTCATTCAAGGATTCCATCATATTTCTATTCTCTATTTTTTTTTTAATCAGGTCTTTTTTAGAAGCACTTAGTACTTGTTTTATTATAGGTATTATTTCTTTTCTTTCTTTTTTTTTTTTTTTTTACTTCAGAAATTATCTCTGATCTGATTTCCTCTATGCCTTTCTGCAGTGGTTTCTTTACTTCAGATACTATTATTACAGAGCTTTCAGGTGTGTGATTTCCAATTTCTTCTATGCTGTTGTCTCCTGTACTTGTTTCGGGTGGGCTGGGGGCCTGAGAACACATCTTGCTCCTTCTATTTGTCATTTTGTATAGCCCTGCCTTCTGATCTTTGGTGTAGAGCTTTAGTAGAGGTCTTACCTTAGCACCAGATCTGGATATGCCAAGTTCAAACTCATCCAGGTGGGTGTGGCTTGGGTCCGGCTGCTGAGCTCCACTTCTTCCTGCTGCAGCCCTTGGAGGTGAACCTGTTGTGTCACTCTGGCAAGATGTTCTGCTCCTGTATCAGCTGGATGGGTCTTGTCTCTAGGCTCTCTGCAGGGAGTTCTGTGGTAGTTTTCCACACTGGGTGTGCCAGGTCTGGTTGCTATGTTAAATGAGTTTCTGGTGGGCTCAGGGCAGTCTCACTCACCCACTGGGCCTGGTTATTAGGTCAAACGTGTATAATTTCTAATGTCTTATCTATTATTTTTATTTTTATTTATTTATTTATTTTTTTGTCTTTTTGAGACAGGGTCTCACTATGCAGTTGAGGCTGGCCTCGAGCTCACTTTTGTAGCCCAGGCTGGTCTCGAACTCGCACCAATCCTCCTTCCTCAGCCTCCCAAGTGCTGGGATTACAGGCGTGTGCCACCACGCCCAGATTATATCTATTATTTTTCTATTCCCTTTAAAATAAAAGAAGGGGCTGGCGAGATAGCTCAGCTGACTAAGCACCTGTTTGGGTAAACAGCGGGGCTCGGGTTCCATCCCCAGCACATGCTGCACTGACCCCAGGCCGGTGTGTGCTCAGCTGGCCACCAAGACCAGGCTGGTGGTGCATCCTATAATCCCAGCACCAGGGAGTCTGAAAATCAGAGGGTCACTATGAGTCTGAGCTGTGTGGTGAAGCCTTGCACCAAATAAATCAAAAGAAGAAAAAGAGAAGGAACAAGGGAGAAGATGGGAAGGGGAAGTAAAGAGAATTGAGATGTGGTGTGTTTATGTACCATCTCCTGTGCCAAGGGCAGCATTGTGTACTGGAAACGTGTAGTAATAAAAATTTAAAAAAATACAAAACCTCATTTACACACAATGAAATTTGAGTTTCATGTAATTTTTCACATGTAATCTTTAAAAGTGAATCTTCCTTTGCATTTTTCTCAGCCATTAAAAATTACTAAAATCAATCTTAGCTTCTAATTGTAAGCATAAATGTGTTAGGCCAGACTGCCCTTTTCCTTGTCTGGACCCTCCCTGTTCTCCACTGGCAATGGCTACAAACCAACTGTTACGTATAGAAATGTCAGTCAAAACAGGAATGCTGTTTATTTATCTATCAATTTCATCCTTAATGGCAAGTGCGCAAGTGCATGTGGACATATGACTGAGGAAAGATGAGCCTGATGCGCAGTGAAACAAGTAGGACACAAAATGTTAAATTTCACATGGTTTCTGTTGTATGAGAAACTTCAAATGCAAATAAATGAATTAGTAAGGGAGAGACAAAGGAGAGCTGACAGGAAAGTAAATGGTCCTTGGAAACTGAGAAGGTCAGAGGAATGTGAGAAGAGAGGCGGCAAAGAGGCTGTAACTGACTGAGATGGGTTCTGCGCTTGCGCCAATTTCCCATGGCAAATATTGCTATTTTGTGCTACAAGGAGAAAAGCCTTGGTTTGATGGCCACTTAGTCACATATTTTCTCCAAGGCTCTGGGGACACTGGATCAAGAACTGTGAACCGACACTGCCTGTGACATTCTCAGGATGAAGAAAGAGAAAATAGAAAGAGGTTTTTTTTTTTCCTGTTTTTAAAATTAACTTTACTGTGAATATACATACATGATTTTCTCCTTCTTTTTTCCCTTATGTTTTCCCCTTTCCCTCATCCTCATTGTTTATTCTTTGTGTTCGGTTTCTTTAGATATATGTAATGATCAGATTCACCTTTGGGAATTGGTACTTGTACATGAGGTATCTTGAACTTTCATCCCTTCCCCTTCCCTCCCTGCAACCCCTCTTTCCCTCGTTTACAAGGCTTTGTTTCCATTTTATCCTTCTTTTAACATTTTTCATTTCCCTTCTTTCCTGAGAGATTCTACTTCTTTTGAGCAAATTTTACCTATTTTTTTAATAACTATTATACACTTTGGTCCTTATTTATACTTTTGGTTTCTCACATCAGAGAAATAATACAGTATTTACACATGTGTGTAATACTTAAGAATATGGTTTCACTTAAGAGTATGGTCTCAAGGTTTTCATCAATTTTCTAGAAATGTCTCAAGTTTATCCTTCTTTATGGCTGAGTAGTATTCCATTGTATAAAAAACATCTTTTTTAAATCCATTCTTTGATTGACAGTCCATTGGATTATTTCCAAGATTTTCTATTACAATCTGTGCTATCAACATGGCTGTGCATACGTTGCTGTGCTATGGTGTTTTTGATTCTTTTGGGGGAAACTTTTTACACTTGATCTTAGCCAAAAGGCCGAGAAGCGATGGGGGAAACTTTTTAACTACAGGGAGAAATCATTCTCTTGTAACTTCTGCTTGATTAACTCATCTGCTAGCCCTTCCCTTTCCTGACTAGGTTTGCAGTAGGGAAATCTCCCCTCTTACATAGTCTAAGTTGGTTTAGTTCATGTATTTGTAATTGCCTTTCTATTTGAGCCACTGATACTTATGTTTTGATGTTGAGAAACTTCTTAAATTCTTTTCCCACAAAACACCCCAGAGACTCCATCACTGAGTGTGAGGACAGCATCAGTGGTGCGTTTTCACTGAGCCTGGGTCCAGTGGGCACAATGAGATGCCTTTAAAGGCAGCCTCAGCTTCTGTGCCAAGTGCACGTGGATGAGATTCCCCTCATCCACCGGTGTTAGACAGTGCCAGGCTCCGGATGCCCAAGGATGGCTCCTGAGAGACTCAGGTCACTGGGGCACTGGGGAAAGCTAGAGATAGGATGGAGAGGTCAGGATCGAGGCTTCCTCATGGTCAAGGGTAGGGCTGCAGCTTCTTATTTTTATAAGCATTTTCCTAAGTTCCCAAGAAAGGATTTTCTCCAGTTAAATTTGTAACAAGGAGACTTTATACAGTAATGGAGTGCTTGCTATATTCTGGTCATTTTTCTCAGTGCGTCACACAGATTAACTCTCCATTACATGGTATTGAACATGTTATTTTATTTCCTTGTGTCTCAGAGTCCACGTCTAAAAATGGGGAAAATAATCATACCTCCCTGTCTCAGTTGCTTTTCTCTCATTCCTTGGACAAAATACCCAGTACCCAAAATGAAGGAAGGAAAGGTTTATGTAGTTCACAGTTAGTGAAGGTTTCAGTCCATACTCGACTGGCTCCAAGGCACAGTGGCATGCAGCAGAGCGAAGTAGTTCACGGTGGCTGAGAACAGCAAAATTGCAAGAGCCAACAGGGAGGAGCAGCAGCCATGGCAGCTAGCAAGCCTCTCCCCCTTCTTTATATTGCATGCAGGCTATCTGCCCCAGGGCGGGTATAGCACCCACACTCCCAGCATTGGGTCACGAATTAATCACAAACTCTAGAAGCCTGGCCAATGACTGCATGAGGCTTTGGGGGGACAACTAGACACAAACCATAATACTCCCTTTAGGGGAGATATCAGGATTAAAATCATGGCTACTTTTCTTGAACCCTTGCCATTATTCTAAATGCTTCACATAGATGATCTCATTTAAAATATCTCTATATCTGCTTCCTCTTAGTCCAAAGAGAAGTATATTCTTTCTTTTTTTTCTTTCTTTCTTTTTTCTATGCAACATCTATAGGGAGGTGGGTCATGCCCACACACTGCACTCTATAGAATGATTGTGAGGACAATATGCAATATGTCAACTTTCAAAGAGAAGAAGGGGGAAAAGAAAAAAAAAAGTAATGTGGATTTAGAAAGGTTAATGTTTAATTGTTTGATCAATCTTATATACCTATATGTATTAATCTAAACTGATCTGATGATGAACATATGTAACATAACCATTGTTAAATTTAAACAATAAAAAATGATTTAAAAGAAAAAAATTAAATTAAAAATAACAAAAAAATATCTCTATATATGTGTGTATAGACATTTATTTTATTTTATTTTGTTTTTTTTTTTGTTTTGGAGACATTTATTTTATGAAAGTAGAATTGCATAGTATATGCCATTTTATAATCTACTTTTTAACTTAATAACTAGAAATCTTACTTGTATAGTCTATTTTAATAAGATAAGGTAAATACCAGATGAGTCTAATTTCTGAGTATTTCTTTGCTATGTGTTCTGCTCTTTTCCACTGAACTTCTTTTTTTTTTTTTTTTTTTTTTTT
>PVJA010036909.1:0-20749 GCA_004027025.1 Myocastor coypus
AAAAAAAAAAAGGGGGGGGGGTGCGGGGGAAAGGGAAGGCAGGCCAAGGATCCTGACCCTGCGGGCGCTCGGGCTCAGCTCCCAGCGGTGGGGTTTGGGCTGGGCTGGGACAGGAAGTTAGTCTCGGGAACGCAGAGGCGGGGCAGAGGGGCGCAGGGCCTTACCCGCAGCGGGTGCGCAGGCTCAGCTCCCAGCCTGAATTTCTTTTTGAATTGTGTTTTTTGTGTATTGTATGTTGTTGGCTCTTGCCTCTTGGTTCATTCTTCCAGTTTCTTTTGATTGGTGAATTGAGATAATTAACATTGATGATTAGAACTGATATGCATTGACTTATCCTTGTCACTTTTTTTTTCCTTTTTGCTGTTTTCTTTTTTTCCCCATCTGTTTAATTGAGCTTGCTGGGCAGGCACTTAGACCACTGAGTTATCTTCCCACCCTTCTAACCATTTTCTAAACTAGTAGATCTATATAATTTTAATAACTTACATATGCTGTATGATACATTATGTATTCATCCACTAAAGGAATTCATACTGTGAACAGGGTGTTTTATTTTGATTTAATATTCCTTTACTATGTTAGAATCAACATTTTAATATATTTTGTATATTTTAAATTTTTTGGCAAAAATTATTAAAACCATAAATGCTACACATATACATATATAATACTGTACACTACCACAAAATCTCAATATAGAAAAAAGTCTGTAGTAATTTACATGAAAACAATAACAAGGGGAAGAGAAACAAAAAAATATGTCCACATCAGTCCATATCTCTACTGCCACTGGCAGACAGAGTGGGCAGAGTTCAGATCCATGTTGACTAGTTCCAGCAAGCCAGTGATAGATTTATGCCAGGGTAGTGGATGATTTCAGCAAGCTTGTACCTTTGATTCTGTTGAAGTTCAGTCTGGTTTCTGGTTGCAAAGCTGGAACTTGACTTGTTCAGTCTGCAACACTGCATGTCTCCTGAAACATTGACCTCAGTTCTGCCTTACTCTGAAGCTGGGAATTTGCTTAATGGACCTGGCCTGCAGGTGTCGTGAGTTCTAAGGTCAGTTAACCCTTCTCCAAAATAGCTACTGATCATCTGCCCCCTCCTGGGCAGTGTCTGAACACCAGTGTGTTTCTCTGTGGAGGCCTCTGCGGTTACCAGCAGTCATTGTGGGTCTGCAGGTTTTAACCATTCCTCCCATATAGTGAGTCAGGGCTTAGGGAGAAAGGTGCTACTGCTACCTCTTTCTTTCATGTTGAGAGGTCTTTTTTCTCGATGTACTTCAGTTCTCACTTCAAATCTTTGCTTGGTCCCAGGGACCCACTTCCTTGCTTCTCTTCCTTATGTTGCTATATTCCAATTTCTAGACACCAAATCTCAGAGACTGTTTTTCTGCTGTTCACCACTCTGCTGTCTTCCTGGCAATCCTGCAATGGCATTTCTTAAGAAGCTGGAATTTCAAGTGCCAGTGAAATTGACAAAATTTCATGTTACAGCATCATTAAATGATGTGAGTTTTATGGCCGACTGTAAAATACACATTCAGCCGGGCGTGGTGGCTCATGCCTATAATCCCAGCACTCGGGAGGCTGAGGCAGGAGGATCGGTGCAAGTTCGAGACCATCCTGGGCTACAAAAGTGAGCTCAAGGCCAGCCTAAACTGCATAGCGAGACCCTGTCTCAAAAAGACAAAAAAATAAATAAATAAAATAAAACACACATTCAAAAAAATAAATAAATAATAAATACACATTCTCTCAGCCATAGCTCACAGCTGACTGATTGTACCAAACGCTGTGTCACTAAGGTTTAGTGTGCCCTGCTGTGTGGATGGCACACAGCAGTAGCATTCATCATAATTTTTGATGACACTGTATATCTTCGTGCTAAGTTTGTCCAAGTACTTGGTATGTATTGTTAGTATTAGTAAATAAGAAGGTGAAATGAGCCCACCTCCCTTCCTTCCTTCCTTTCTTTCTTTGATTTTTAAATTTTAGACAGCATCTTACCTAGTTACCCAAGTGTCTCAGTTACTCTTCTCTCATTGCTAGGACAAATACCCGACACCTAAAATTAAGGAAGGCAAGGTTTAGCTCACAGTTTGTGGAGGTTTCAGCCCATACCCAGCTGGCTCCAAGGCACACTGGAACATGAGGGCAGCAGTTCATGGTGGCAGAAAACAGCAGAACAACAAGAGCAAAAGGAACGAACAGCAGAAATGATGGCTGCAGACAAGTCTCTCTCCCTTATACTGCATTCACACTATCTGCCCCAGGCTGGGTGCAGTACTCACACCTATAATCCCAGCAGCATTCACATCCATAATCCCAGTGAATCATGAGTTAATCACAAACTCTAGAAGTCTGCACCATGACTGCATGAGGCTTTGAGGGGAAAACTAAACACAGACCATCAAGCCAAGCTGGCCTCAAGCTTTCAATCCTCTTGCCTCAGCCTCCTGAATAGCTAGTATTACAGGTACCACATGGCTATGTAATTGGTCGTTAAGGAAATTTTACCTTTTAAAGATTTCAGCCAGTATCTATAAATAACACAGATTCAAAAATCGGTATAGGGGCCTGGCGGGATGGCTCAGTGGTCTAAAGCGCCTGCTTAGGAAAGCTTGGGCGGCTTCAGGGACCAAAGTTCGATCCCCAGCACCACATGCTGCACCAGCCCTACCCTTGGGGTGGGCTGAGCCGGCCATAAAAATGAGTGAATAAACAAACAAAGGTTCTGAAACAAGAAAAAAATAAATAAATAAAATTAAATAAAATTTTTAAAAAAAGTGTTTAAAAAAAATCGGTATAATTTTGAACATGTTTCTTAAAATTCTATTATTTGCCACAATTCAGGCTTCTCCAGCAGTGTTAAATGACTAAACATGGTTGTAGTATAATCTCTTTTTTATTTTATTTTTATTACTTTTAATAGGAAATAACAGACAATTTCAACACATGTTAGTAAGACAGCCACAATAATTGATACAGTGCATATTGTTGTCTTCATAGTAGTTGTTCAGAGTACAAAATGCAGACATGACAACTTTTGTAAACACTATTGGTACAAATGTTTCTTCTCATTGAACTAACAGGAAGTAGTTGTATACATAGAGCAGCATTCCATGATAGTAGTGGGTTATCAGCAAAACTGGCAATGTTGGAAGCTATTGACTGGAGCCTTTCACAATTCAGCATACTAATATGGCTTTACTTTTTATTCCTCATGATTAAATTTTTCTACTGGGTGGTTAAGCCCACAAAGCAAAACCTATATAACAAAACACGTAATTTTCGTATCTGACAAGGTCAGTCAAATCACCTCAGGATTTAACTTGAAACCATGTACAGCATTTTGTAGAACTTGTCAGGGTCAGCTGTCTGGATGAGTCATGGCCATTGCTTGGCCAGTTTGCTGTCTGTGAAAGTCTGAGAGAATATTTTCTCCCTAGATGACTCTCCTTAGGCACACTGTACATCATTGATCCCTTTCCTATGTGACCCCCTAATCTCTTTGGACAGAAAATTTGGGACACTACTGAGTTATAGGATGTTACAGTACAGGTGCTCTTATGTCCTGAGTCCTCACTGACCTTGAAGGGCTAGGGCCAAAATATTAGCTCTTTATAGCCCTTCTTTTTCTCAAATTTTATGGTCTGTAAACTTGGGTTCTTAACCCTCTAGAAGAGAAGCTTAGTGATACTGTATAACATAAGTATTTGAGTTTATCATCACTGTCTTTCTAAATATTAAATGCCTTAGACTTAATATGAAACCAGTATTTTCCATCAGTCATTGATATTCTAATAAATCCCTATAGAATGTGATTTTTAAAAACTGTTACTTTTTTTACACAGAAATTTAGAAATCTAAGCATATACAAAGGCCAGTGAGATGGCTCAGTGGTCTAAAGCACCTGCTTAGGCAAGCTTAGGCAACCACAAGGACCGTGGTTCCATACCTGGCACCACATGCTTTGCCAGCCCACCCCCAGCGCACTCTGAGCCAGCCATAATAATAAGCATATACAAAATTGTAGCAGGTCAGTCCTATGGCATTTTTCCTTGTCTCATTTTCTCTGTAACACCTCTTTTGTTTTTTTTTTAAATAAACATTTACTTGATAGAGATTATAGCAATAATTGAAATTACATTAGAAGCAGCACATATCTAGAAGATTAGAATGACAAGCATTCCAAGCATGGTCTTAGTCTTACACGTTTGCTACTCTGAGTGTCAAAAACCTGTTGGAGATTGTTAGGACTGATGTCTAATTTATCCTGTCTGTAATCTCAAACTAGGTAAAAAATAACTAGAAATAATTCTGAGAGCGTTAATATACAATAACAAAAATTTCAAATGGTTTATTTGATTAGGATTTGTTTATTGTTGGGAATTGCTTATATTAGATGAGGATTTTGAGTTTTTGGAAAGCTTATATGTAGACCATGGGTGAGACAGCTTTCCACTTGAATTTGATATTAAATAATTTCTTCATACACCATGGGTGAGACAGCTTTCCACTTGAATTTGATATTAAATAATTTCTTCATACATAGGGGAGTGAATAAGTAAGAAATCCTCACCCCATGATACCACATTGGTCAATAGTACCCTGTTTAAAAGTTCTCTGATACGGTGCCCGGTGGGATGGCTCAGTGGTCTAAAGCGCCTGCTTGGGGAAGCTTGGGCGGCTTCAGGGACCGAGGTTCGATCCCCGGCACCACATGCTGCGCCAG
This sequence comes from Myocastor coypus, assembly GCA_004027025.1. NCBI lineage: Eukaryota > Metazoa > Chordata > Mammalia > Rodentia > Myocastoridae > Myocastor > Myocastor coypus. The sequence continues at coordinate 4,737 of PVJA010036909.1, forward strand.
CCCTGCCCTCGGGGTGGGTTGAGCCGGCCATGAAAATGAGTGAATAAACAAAACAGGGGTTCTGAAACAAGATAAATAAATAAATAAATAAATTTTTAAAAATAAAAATAAATAAAAGTTCTCTGATATATTACTGTCATTCAGAGAATATCACATTAAATTTTGGCATTAATCTTCAAAAGAAAAAGAAGTTTGTTGGATATACTAACTAAGCCTTCTTTCTATGTCTTTTCTGTTTATATGGATGTTTGTGTTTGCATGTGTTATATACAGAGCAAGATTTGAACTTCTCTGTTCTTCACTGTTTAATAAATGTATAGACGCAATCCGAGATCTCTTAGATAAAAGTGGATTTACAGCAGAAAATATCAACAAGGTAAATGATTTTATGTTTTCCTGATTATTATAGAAATAACTTCAGATTTGGAATTTAAGAAATAGTTCTTGTTATGGCAAAAAATTATATATGTATTTTCAGGAAATTAATAAAGAAAATCATTAACTTTTGCTTAATTTCTCTGATGAATTTAATTTTAAATACGCCTGTACTAACAAAACAGAATAATTTCCAACAAAACAGAGTAATTTTTCCAGTCCATTTTTTGTGAGATTAACAGATACCTGTATGCATCATATGTACAGAGCATTATTTTTTGTCTTTTTTTTTTTTTTTTTTTTTTTGAGTCAGGGTCTCCCTATGCAGTTCAGGCTGGCCTTGAACTCACTTTTATAGCCCAGGCTAGTCTTGAACTTGCACCAATCCTCCTGCCTCAGCCTCCCAAGTGCTGGGATTACAGGTGTGCACCACCACTCCCGGCTCAGGGCATTGTTTTTATTTTTTTTTTATTTTATTTTTTTTTTTTTTATAGTTTATACATTTATTTACTCAATTGAGGGCTCTCTGACTATGTATAAAATGCTCTGTGTAGTTGATCCCAGCATTGTTCACAGTGACTTCAAGTTCTGTTCTGGTTTTCTGTGCTGTTTGCTCAATTGCTGCTGTTGGTGTATTTTCTTTCAGGATCAAGGTGGGTGCTTTCATACAGAATCTTATTCTTCATCCCTTTTCTGGCAATTCTTTCCTGGATTCTTTCCTTTGCATAATTATACCTGCAATGGAACCAGCATCCTAAAGTTACCACGATAAATCCACCTACACCAACATCACATGATCGTCTAATTCGGCTAGTTAACAAAAAGTATCCGAGTCCAGCCACGACAGATCCTAATGAACCATATAATACTGAATCCCGTGCACAGGGAATGTTTTCAACATCTAAAATTCCTAGGAGCTTAAAGGGCTTCCCCTTGCCGGGCTCGCCGGGTTCGCCAGGTTCCGGGACGGCCGCCATGGGCCTGAGTCAGGGCATTGTTTTTAAGTACTCTACTAATATTAAGTTGTGGAGCCGGGCGTGGTGGCTCACACCTGTAATCCCAGCACTCGGGAGGCTGAGGCAGGAGGATCGGTGCAAATTCGAGACCAGCTTGGGCTACAAAAGTGAGCTCAAGGCTAGCCTGAACTGCATAGCGAGACCCTGTCTCAAAAAAAAAAAAAAAAAAAAAAAAAGAAAAGTTGTGGAGCACTCACAAAAACTCTGTAAGGTTGACTCTGTTATTTATTCCTATTTTCCTGGGTTATGTGGTTAGTAAATAATTGAGCCAAGGTTTAACCCAGTATAATTATTGAGTCTGTTCTTACTGTGCAGCATACTACATTTCTGCTTGTTTAAGTAACAAGCCTGATCTTTCAGAAACAAATTGTTTCCTTTCCTACAGAATTATTTCTGTTGAGCATATAAAAAATAAAATGTACATGACATTTTTCATTTTCATTATTTAAGCAGTGAGTCTCACAATAAAAAAATTCAGCAAATACCAAAATCCAACTGGTTTTATATTCCAAAATTTTTCATAACAGTTTGTATCCATGTTTCTGTGCAAGCCATAGTATTGTAGGTTTTTTTTTAAATAGCTGCTTTAATTTTATATGTACACTTTTGAATTACACTCTTTCCTTAATATTAAAATGAATTCCTTTCCCTATATGAGTTTATTGCTCTTATAAACACTTCTGGTTTTTTGTTTTGTTTTGTTTTGTTTTTGGTGGCCTGCTCAGCCCACCCTGAGGGTGGGGCTGGAGCAGCATGTGGTGCTAGGGGTCAAATGAGGTCCCTACACTTTGTCTAAGCTTGCATAAACAGACAGTTCAGACTACTGAGCTATTTCATTGGCACTTTAAAATAAGTTGTTCATATGCTAGAAATGGAAATGTACCAACCAGAGAACTGTTTTGTTGTTTTCTTATCTAGGGTGGGTCTTTTACTATTTTTTTTCTATTTTTTATTTTACTGTTACCGAAGGCAGATCTTTTCTTCTCATCACAAAACAACACTTTTCTTTGGACACAAACCCTTTACCATATTTAAGATTAATCCCATACTAAATTCACTGGGTCAGAGTTACAGTTTGAAACTAAGTTAAGTTTTTACCTCAGGATATTTTCCAAAATAAATGCACATTTTTACTGTAACCTTACTGACACTGAGTATTGCTGCTTAAAGATAAATTTCTGTCTTTTAAAAAGATCGTATTTTGTTGCTAAGTGGATTACTTTTAGATGTTTATTTGATTTTGTACTCTTGTGTGTACCTATTTGGTAGTCTTTGCCTATTTAATCGCTTAAATCCTAACAGTTTTTTAATTGTATGAATACTGTATATAACCAGAATATTTGCCATTTACTATGATCTTTTGAAGTATGCACCTTCTGTTTAATTCTGAACCTGTTATGAAAGAAGGTATTCAAAATAAGTTTGATTTATTTGTCTAATTGATCTATTCTTATTACTTCAGCTGCTTTTCTGAGTTATGTGATAAATATTAATGCTGTTTTAACTCCTTTATAGTTTGAAAGTTTTTGCTTTTTAAAAAATGTATTTAGTACAGGGTCTGCAGGGTCTCACTACACAAATCAGACTTGTAGTGATTCTCCTGTTTTCAGCCTCCCAAGGACGGGGATTACAGGCATGTGCCACTATGCTTAGTCTCAATTACCATCTTAGTGTGTCCCGAGGGCGGGGCTGGCACAGCAGGCTGGGGATCAAACCCTGGTGCTCTGCCTAAGCAGGCGCTTTAGTCTACTAAGCTATCTGGGGAGCTAGAAAGTTTTTACATTTTTAATGTTCTTAATATGTGCTGTGTGATGAATAGGTTATTTTGTAAATTGATTTGGTAAGTTTGTTTGGATCCCCCCGCCCCCGGAACTGGAGATTGAATTTAGGATCTTGCACTTGCCAATCAGGCACTTGTGCCCCTAAGCTATCTCCCTGCCCCCTGGATTGGCTTTGTGCTTACTGTTTTTTTGTTTAGCCTGTACACTTTCTAGGCCCTGAATGTTAAGTGCCAGAGATCAGAGGGAGGACAGAAAGGACTGCAGCACATAGTACAGTACAGTGTACCGTATAGGGAAGAAGGGATGCCTCTGGATTGGGACCCTCCTGGCTCTGATGGTTCTAAACCAGGCCAGTGACTTCATCCTAAGCCTTATTTTTTTGTTCTGAGGAGTGGATGCTAATAATTATCTTATAAATGAGTAGGAACTTACTCTCTGGAGCTATTAAGAGTGAATAGAATAGCCGGGCGTGGTGGCGCACGCTTGTAATCCCAGCACTCGGGAGGCTGAGGCAGGAGGATTGGTGTGAGTTCGAGACCAGCCTGAGCTACAAAAGTGAGTTCAAGGCCAGCCTCAACTGCATAACAAGACCCTGTCTCAAAAAGACAAAAAAAAAAAAAAAAAAGAGTGAATAGAATAAATAGCACAGTGTGGTACATGCTCATTACTTTTATTAACTGATCAGGGATACTTCATTATCACTAGCAGTATATCTGTTGATTGCTTGCATTAGAAAGGAAGATTTTTTTAGTGTATTTATCACAAGGTTTACAGGGTCTTACTACACAGATTGGACTTGTAGTGATCCTCCTGTTTTTAGCCTCCCAAGTACTGGGATGACAGATGTATGACACTATGCCCAGTCTCAGTTGCCCTCGGGGCAGGGCTGGCACCACAGGCCATGAATTGAACCCCAGTCCCTGCACCTGTCTGAGCAGGCACTTTAGTCTGCTGAGCTATTTGTCTGGGCTTAGGGGATGGAAGATTCTTAGGATTAAGAGTGTAGTCAAAGATTTTCTCTCCATATATTCTTAGCGTAGAGGGAGTTAAAATTATAAAATGCTGTCTTTAGTTTATTGATCTTTCTGTGGTAAGCAAGCAACAGGGAACTCTCAGTGGTTTCTAGAGCAGTTGGTCTCACTCATGTTGCCTATTGTCTGCTGAAGGTGGCTAGTCTGCCACCGCAGCTCTCCTGCCCCACTTCTCCTCCTAGGACTCAGGCTAAGGGCACATACAGCTTTCTCGGTGAAGGGAAGAGCAACTCAATGTTGGTATGTTTCTTTGTGTGTGTGGTGCTAGGGTTAAACAGAGGGTTTTTGTTCTGTACTATAATCCTCAGCCCTGGACAAGTCCCTAATTTGCCTGAGCTGGGCTAGAACTATTGATTTTCCTCCTTCAGCCTCCTAGAATGCTGGTGTTACAGGCATGCTCTACAAAGTCCTAGAAGTAGGTGGAGCTGGGGGCCCCTCTTACCAGAAAGGGGGAATGATTGGACATTATATGCATTAAAATGACTTAATCCTCACAAAAGCACCAGGAGGTAGATACTGCAGTCTTCACTTTCAGGAAAGGAAACTAAGGTTTGTAAAAAGGCAAAATAATTAGTTTATAGTTATGAGGCTGGTGTGTAAAAGTGATAGGCCTAGATTTTGGTACTCTGCCTTGAAATCCCAACTCCTTATGGCTGTGTACATTTGTTGCCTGTTTAGTTTTAGTAACTAGACTTACAGTTCTAATGGTCATTTTCTTTGACGGGTTTTTTGAGTGGTTGGCCTTAAATTTGCAGTCATCCTCTTGCTTCAGCCTCCTGACTATAGATGTGCACCATGATGCTTAGCTGTTCTCTAATTTCTTGTAGTGAGGAGAATAGGTCAGGGTTCTGGCTAGAAAGTAGAAAGCTGAGGGTTCCTACTGGAAGTGTGCATTTTCTTCCCCTTGTTTTATCACTCACCCACTCTTCTGCCACAGCTGATCCAAGGTCTTATCTCTGTGGGAGAATGCGTTGCACCCAGCTGTCTGAGCCTGGGGATAGGGCTGCTGGGTCAGTCACTCCATGTGCCAACAGACTGCCCTGGTTTTCGAGTTCCTGCCTCAGCTGGCTCTCTCATTCTAAGTACTCCCAAGGTCCAATCTCCACTTGGAATTTACACCACTTCTCTTTGGTTATCCCAGACTTGATCTGCTTTAAGATACTACCTCTCTCCTTTCCAGCTTCCAAAATGTGTGGAAATCTTATTCAAGGTCTCTTTTTCCATTGCTTTGCCCTTCCACTTTTGTAGCTTCTTACTGTTAGCTTAGAAGGCTTTTAGGTGGGTGTGCAGATATGTGGATGGGGTAAGAACTGCACTTTGTAGCATGGCTCCAGATTTCAGTAGCCCCATAAGGTTTCATTGCAGTGTTGTACCATGATTTCCAGGGCTCATTCTTCATGTTGGGTAGGTAGGTTATTTTGGTTTTATAAATGCAGTCTTGTGACTTGTGAACATTCTTAATTTTATTTGTTTGCTGGCTCAACTGGCCCTGACAGCAGGGCTGGCACAGCATGTGGTACCAGGGATCTAACCATGGTCCCCTGTGCCTACCTGAGCTTGCCTAAGCAGGCATTTTATACTGTTGACTATCTTGCCAGCCCCTACATTCTCAATTTTGTTAGAATAAAATTTAGGAGTAAAACCCTGGTTAAGTCTTAGTGAATTATGGCACATGGAGTATGTTTATCTTTTGAGATAAAAGATGTTAATGTATAAATTGTCCAAAATAAAGCCTCAATATTCAGATTTAATTGCCCTCTTGGCACTTGTGATAAATGGTTTTGGGGTTGCAGTTTGGGTACTCAGTCTATAAAAGGCTCGCCATCACTGGCCTAGATGTCAGTACTTTTAGTATTTGCTATGAAGTTGCTCACCAAAAGCAGTTTACTTTTTGAGTAGAGACAAACCTTCAGTGTTAACATTGCAGGTGAAAGATTCTCTTTGTCCACATACCTTATTTTCCAGAAAGCTTTAGCATTATTTTTCCAAATCCTTACACAAAAATCTCATTGTAACGTCAATACAGTTGCATTGTCTATAAAATAATGTGTGTGATATAATAACTTGCTATAATCTAGTTTTCATAACAGTGGTGTTGTGCTGTACTCAAATTTTGCTTAATACTTTCTTTTTTAAACATATTTAGTATAGGGTCTACAGGGTCTCACTATATAGTTCAGACTTGTAGTGACCTTCCTGTTTTCAGCCTCCCAAGAGCTGGGATTACAAGCATGCACCACCATGCACCGTCACAGTCTCCTGCTTAGTGTGCCCTGGGGTGGGGCCGTTATGACACACTGGGGTTGAACCCCGGCCGCTATGTTCTTCCTTAAGTAGGCGCGTTAGTTTGATGAGCTATCTGGTGGGCCCTGCTTAATACTTTCTTAAACTACATGTTTTCAAGAGCCGGTAAGATAGCTCAGTGGACCATGTACCTGCTTAAGCAAGCTCAGGTACCACAGTTTGATGCCCTGTACCACATGCCCTTCCAGTCCTGCTGCCAGGTGCACTGAGCTGGCTAGAGACTGGGAATGGTGGTACATACCCAGCACTGGAGAGGCTACAAACTGGAGTATTACTACAAGTCCAAGCTGTTTAGTGAGACCCCATACCAAATACATTTTTAAAAAAATTATGTGGGTATTTATTTATTTATTTATTTATTTATTTATTTTTATCATGGCTGGCTCAGCCTGCCCTGGGGGTAGGGCTGGCACAGCATATGGTGCTGGGGATTGAACTGCAGTCCTTGAAGCTGCCTAAGTTTGCCTAAGCAGGCACTTTAGACTGCTGAACCATCTTGCCAGCCCCCAAAATTATGTGGTTTTAAAAAGATTATTTCCGCTTAATTTGGGGTAAGACTGCTATAGGGTTTATTGCTGTCATGAATAAATTTTTCTGTACTTTATTTTCCAATTTATTTTTGCTGATAAATGTGATCACTATTGATTTGACTTACTCATCTTACAGTTTGACACTTTGTGAATTCTTAAATGATTGATTTTTATGGGAGCTTTTGTATTTCCTATGCATATATCAAATGTATTTACTAGTGAGCTCAAGAGTAATCACAGAGCGTGCTATTCTGTGCCAGGTGGCTTCTTAATACCTAATAATAATATACCTAATAAATGTAACACAGCCATTGCCCTTGTAGAACTGAGGTCCTAATTAGGACACACAGGTTAATAAAGAAATGGTTTAAAAAACAATGTGATAGATCTTGTGAAGAAAGAGCAAGGGAAGGTTGTGGCAGAGACAAGATGGTTTTTATAGGTTTGATTCCCTCTGAGGAAGTAAGTGACTTTTGATCATCGACTTGGATGAAGGGAAGGGACAGGCTGTGTGAATGAATGTCAGGGGAACAGCAAGAAGAGAAGCTCCCGGTGTGACTAAAAGCAACAAGAGGGTGTAATGCAAGCAAGGGAGTAAGCTGCAGAGTGGAACAGCTGAGCTCTAGGGCAAGAGATCCAGGTCACAGTACAGAACCCTTAGGCCTCTGACTAGAGAAGAGTATGCTAGTGGTGAGCTCCAGCATCTGTTTTGGAAAGTAAGACCTGGGCTGCAGTTTCTTACTTGGCAGCACCCATGTGCTACTTAGAGCCCCCAGAAGGAAGCTCTTGCCTCTGTCCTGAGTTCTCTTCTCTGCTGCAGCTCTACCTTGCAGAGTGGGTAGAGCTGCAGCTAAGAAGAGGCTTCAGGATGGAGCCATGGGGCTGGGAACAGTTAATTGTTGGAGGAAGGCAGAACAGAAGCCATTCAGAACCAGCAGTCAAGGAGAAAGACAAAAAGACAAGTAAAAGTATATCAGCAGAAGAGCACACAAGCAATTGTCCTTTCAGACTAAAGGTCTGGCCAGGTGTGGGCTGAAGGTTGATCCTTGGCCTTAGAGATGTGGGGTGACTGATAAGAGAGCAGCAGTTGGGTAGATGCAGAGATGAACATTTTCCTGAAGTGTGTCTATTGTAGAACAGAATGTGGCAAAATGGAGATTACAGTGAAGGACAGCTCACATTATAAGGGCCACAGGGACATGGGTAACCAAGGATGTTGGCAAAGTGTTACATCTGTAAGTGCTGTTTCTCTTTCCTTAACATATTTACCTCTCATTTCTGTTGTGCTCACAGCAATCAAATATATAACTTAAATATTTTTGTAGTGACTGATTGCCTCCTTTTTTTTAATTGAAGGAATACTGTTAGTCTTTTACAGATAAGCATTACTTGTAAATGATTAGAAATAGAGTATCATATTGCGATGGAAGTTCTTTTTTTGTCCCCCTGTGGTTGAAAAAATTTTAATGTGAAGTACTTGTTGAGTTTTGTACAGGTATATTTTTGTGTACCTATGCAATGTTGCCATTTTGTCTTAAAGCCCTGTAGCTGTCTTGATTCTTTCCACTAATTGCTGAGACAAAATACCCAACACCCAAAATTAAGGAAGGAAAGGTTTATTTAAATTAGCTCATAGTTAATGGAGATATTAGTCCATACTAGCTGGCTCCAAGGCAGAGCAGCACATGGCAGAGGGCAGCAGGGCATGAAGGCAGAAAACAGCAATAACAAAGGGAGAAGCAGCAACTGCAACTTCTAACAAACCTCTCCTTATATTATAAGCAGGCTACCCTGAAGTAGGAATGTAGAACTCACACAATGTCCATACTCTCCTCTTGCACATGATGAGGATGTTTTACAAAGTAAGAATTCTGGCTCTCTGCTGAGTCATTTTATTAAACTTCTAAACTTCTCAAGTTTACACAATGTGTCAACCACTACAGTGGTCGGTTATTAGTCACTAGTGCTAAAGCAATTATTTATAACTGAGATTTTACATGGTTACAAGAGATTATTCTTTTATTGTATTAATTACATTTCTTCATAGTTTATCATTTTCACATTATTCATGCTAAGTTAGCAAGTAAAGATGACACACTTCATTCAGCTTCTTCTACTTTACTGTATTACCTGAAAAAAATGGCCACTTTCAACAGAGAACACTTAAAAGGAGACTGTTCCTGTGCTTGGTTGGGTTTTGAAGAAGTCTTAGGTGCTTATTAGCAGCTCCTTCTCATTCTTGGAGTGGGAGCTCTCCTTGGTGCTAACCATGCACAGTCAGGGCCTGGGACTGAGTGAGTCTCAAGGCAGCTGGAAGCTGGCTCAGTCCTTTCCTAGTGCTTCCTTTCCATTCTTTCCTGTCCACAAAGTATGTGACTGCCCCTTAGCCTCTTATGAAACTAATAACACTATCAACCTCGATCTTCTGCTCTCCCTACCTGTCTCCTCTCTCTCAGAACTTTGAAGACACCCTCAGAGAAAGATGTTACTTAATTTATTTTTTGACTCAAGTTCTTGAACTGACTTTGACAGAATGTTACCATAGTTATGATTTATTCATGCTTGACAATCCATTCTGTGCCCAAACATCTAATAATCTTGGTTTTCCTTTTTTCCCACTTTACATTTTTTAACTTGAAATGTAAAACATCATCTCCACCATCAGGCATTTGAATGTTCATATGTTTTCATTTAGGTTAGTTTGAAATTTTTTAGCTCTTCTTTTTTCCTGTACCCCAACAGTTAATTCATTTTCATGCCTGAAGCCTGCAACAGGGTGGGACTTCTCTTCGTGTTCATTTTCTTTTTTTAATTTTTGGCACTGGGAATTGAACTCAGGACTTCAAGCTTGCCAGGAAGGCACTGTGCCTCTGAGCTATATCTCTGTGCCCCCCTTCTTTGTTTTGTGGTACTGGGGATTGAACTCAGGATCTTGCATGTACTAAGCAGGCATTTACGCCACTGAGCTATCTCCCCTGCCCTGGCCCCTCTTCTATAATTTGCAGAATAGTTGTGAAACTTTTGCTATGTATGCCTGTAATCCCACACCTGTAGTCACAGGCTGGCCTGTGAGTTTGAGGACAGTCAACTACATAGGGAGACCTGGTCCAAGTGGCTAAGGTCATGTTATGGATTATGTACTCCATCCTTACTGGGCAGCACCCACACCACAGATTCCATATGTTGAAGCCTTAGTCCTCACTGTGGCTCTTTTTGGAGATGGAAGCCCTGTTAAAGTAACATGGTTGGTTACATGGGTTTTGAGGGTGAGGCCCTGTCCCAATATAGTTAACCATGTTTGTGTTTATATTTATCCAGTATTATGAATATGAAGGCAGTCTTCAGTGCTAAATGGATTGATTAATCAGTTAGAAACCTAGATTTAGGGGCCCAGCGGGATGGCTCAGTGGTCTAAAGCGCCTGCTTGGGAAAGCTTGGGCGGCTTCAGGGACCGCGGTTTGATCCCCGGCACCACATGCTGCTTCAGCCCTGCCCTCGGCCGGCTATAAAAATAAGTGAATAAACAAATAAAGGTTCTAAAGCAAGAAAAAAAAAAGAAACCTAGATTTATAAAGAAGCAGTTTTACATGAAGCTCTTCAAGCAGGAGATTTAGCCAGATAGTACCAAGAGTTTAAAATGCAGCTTTCTAACACTATAAAACATCTTTTTCCTGAAGATATTTGTATTGTCATAAGCCAAGTATGGTGATGCATACCTATAATTGTAGCACATGGGAGATTGAGGCATGAGGACTGCTATGAGTTTGAGGACAGACTAGGCTACATATGCAAGGTCAAGACCAGCCTGAACTATATGGAAAGACCTTCTTTTTAAAAAAAAGTGTCTGTCAGAGGCAAAAATGTATGGCATTGTTTTTATAGGGATTGATAGTATTTTGTCACAGAAATGATGCAGGATTTATTTAAACATGGTTATAGAAAATGTTGAAATAGTACAGTATATTTCCTATTCTAATGACTACTTGTGGTTGAGCCCTATATACACAGTTAATATTTGAACGAAAAAGATTTCTACCCTAGTTTTTTTTGTTTGTTTGTTTGTTTTTGTGGTTTTCTGAGACAAGGCTTAAAAGATTCAAGGCTATCCTTAAACTTGCTTTGTAGCCCAGGCTGGCTTCAAGCTCAGTCCTTCACCTAAGCGTCTGAGTGCCGGAGTTACAGGTGTGCACTACACCACTATGCCTAACTTTATACTGTATTTTATCCTGTGAGATTTTCTCATTTTAAATTTTGTTACAAGTAAAGAATGTTTATATATACATATATGTTAAATATTTGGATATCTGTTATATACATTAAAACATGGGGCTTTTTGAATTTTTACCATTATGTAAGATGAAGATGGCTCAGCCTGTTAATGTCTGATTTTGAGAGTTCAATCCCTGGTACACCAAAAAAAAAAAAAAAAATTACTGAGTACAGCACCTAGAATTTAGCAAACAATGTATCACTTTCCTTTTCCCCTTATGTAATTAAAATGGGCCATGAGCATAAACAAAGAACCAGTATATGTATTTTAAAAATTTTCCCTCATAACTCTTTCAAATTAAAAATCACTTATTTGTTCTCTCAGCAAGTAGGAACAATTGATTCATAAAAATGTTTTTTTGGTGTACCAGGGATTGAACTTCTAGAAGTAAAAACTGGAAAATTTGCTCATTTTCTAGGTTGTCCTTTGTGGAGGATCTTCAAGAATCCCAAAGCTGCAGCACCTGATTAAAGATCTATTCCCAGCTGTTGAGCTTCTCAACTCCATCCCTCCTGATGAGGTTATCCCTATTGGTGCAGCCACTGAAGCAGGAATTCTTATTGGAAAACAAAATGAACCTGTGGATGATTCTCTTATGATAGAGTGTTCAGCTAGAGATATTTTAGTTAAGGTATGCTTAGCTTTTCTATACTTGCCTATAAAAATGAAACAAATTGGCACAATGACTTTACAATAAAACTTAGTATATTGGTAAAGATTTTAAATTTAGGTTTATAATTTTTAATGAGTTTCTCAAAATTTTAATATATAGTTAATATTTATCTAATATAAATTTTTTAGGCAAATGAGATAATTATAACTTTTTAGTACAGTGACATGTGTCAGTATAATTTTTATTTTTATGGCTGGCTCAGCCTGCCCTGGGCATCGGACTGGTGCAGCATGTGGTGGTGGGGATCAAACCAGAATCTCTGCAGTTGCCTAAGCTTTCCTAAGCAGGCTCTTTAGACTGCTGAACCATCTTGCCGGCCCCTTCAATATAATTTTAAATAAAGTAAGGGTAGAATTAAGTATTATTTTCTTTGCCTAATTTCCAGATAAATGAGATATATATTTCATATATAATGAAAGGGTTTTTGTTGTTGTAAAGATAACTGTATGAAAGGAACTACATCTTCTTGCCCTGATTGTAGGGAGTGGATGAATCAGGAGCCAGCAGGTTCACAGTACTGTTTCCTTCTGGGACTCCTTTGCCAGCCCGAAGACAGCACACCTTACAGGCCCCTGGCATTATATCTTCTGTGTGCCTTGAGCTTTACGAATCTGAGGGGGAAAATTCTACAAAAGAAGAAACCAAGTTTGCCCAGGTGAATACATGAAATTAGACTACAACTTACATGAAGCTGTATAGCTTTTATTTTTTTTTTCAATTAGATTTAATTTGGGGCCCGGCAGGATTGTTCAGTGGTCTAAAGCGCCTGCAGGCGGCTGCAGGGACCACTGTTCGATCCCGGCACCACATGCTGCACCAGCCCTGCCCTCAGGGCAGGCTGAGCTGGCCATAAAAATAAATAAACAATCAATTAGATTTAATTTAATCTCACTTAATATAAGGTGTATATAGGACATCTAATTTGTGCCTGTGTATATATATGGCAGTAACGATTGAATCCAGGGCCTTCTCACTGAGCTACATCTTCAGCCCTTTATTCATTTATTTTTATTTTATAACCAGATCTCACTGAGTAACTAAATTGCCCAAGAGGAGCTTGAACTTGTGATCTTTCTGCCTCAGCATCTGAGAAAGCTGGAATCACAAGCATGTGCCACCACTCCTAGTTGACCCCTAACATTTTTATGAATCAATTGTTCCTACTTGCTGAGAGAACAAATAAGTGATTTTTAATTTGAAAGTTATGAGGGAAAATTTTTAAAATACATATACTGGTTCTTTGTTTATGCTCATGGCCCATTTTATTTATTTTTATTTATTTATTTTTTTTTTTTGTCTTTTTTTGAGACAGGGTCTCGCTATGCAGTTGAGGCTGGTCCTGAGCTCACTTTTGTAGCCCAGGCTGGTCTCGAACTCGCACCAATCCTCCTGCCTCAGCCTCCCGAGTGCTGGGATTACAGTCATGGCCCATTTTAATTACATAAGGGGAAAAGGAAAGTGATACATTGTTTGCTAAATTCTAGGTGCTGTACTCAGTTTTTTTGTTTTGTTTTGTTTTGGTTTTTTTTGTTGTTGTTTTGTTTTGTTTTTTGTTTTTTGACGTAACAGGGATTGAACTCAGGACCTTTCACTTTGTCAGGCAAGCACTTATTCCACTGAGCTATCTCCCTGGCCCCTGTACTCAGTAATTTAGAAGCCTAATCTCAAAATGGTAGGAAATAAGATACTATGTGCTTGTTACAGATGATTAAGAAGCTGGCTTATTAGGGCTTAAGGTATGCTTGAGCTGTGAAGCATTGCCTGCCATGTGTGAAGTCTGTCTTCCCCCCTCAACATCACAAAGGGGGAAATACTTAAAAACTGGATTTGTTGTTTTCTACCCAGTTTTACTTATCCTGTTCCAGTAGAAACATGCTGCCTGTGATTAAGATTGTTTTTTCAAAATAGCACTCTAGGGGAGCTGGGGAGATGGCTCCGAGGCACAAGTGCCTGCTGGGCAAGTGCAAGGTCGTGAGTTTGAACCCCAGTCCCACAAAAAAAAATAGCACTCTATATAGTGGAGCCATAGAAGCTACTAAGAAACATGTCTAAGAAATACAGGTACATTACAGTTAGAACATGGGAGTGCGATTTATCCTATAAGGCCATATGTGTAAAGAGATTGGAGCATGAGTGCATGGGGGGTAGTGGTATGTGATTTACTTTCTGATACTAACAAAACAAAATTAGTGAAGGTATACACATACACACTGCATGTATGGCTTATATCTCAGACTTCCCAAATTGTCATCACAAACTTGCTGGTTCAGTGTTCAGAGTTTTGCCAGGTAACTTGGTGGTATGCACTAGCCAAACTCAAATGGCACTCAGCATCCTACGGCTGCCCTCTCATACTCATTTATTGCCTTTCTCTACCTAACTCCACTGTATCCTAACTGAAATCACCAGAAGGAGATGAGCTAGTCAGTTAATACTGAACTGGAGGAAACTCTTCCCCAGTCTCTTCCAACCTCATTTACAAGGAAAGTAAATGAATAAAACAAGGAAAGTTTTGTCTTAGTAACTAACCTTGATCATGGCAAAGTCACTGACAAGCTCCAGATGTGGTTTGCTGGTATGCCTTTCTTTTCCAAAATATGATTTACATGTTAGTGATAATGGCTTAATCACCAAAAAGAAAAATAGTCTTTATTTTCTGAGGTAAATAGTATTTACTAGAAGCAGTTATTTTAATCTAGGACATGACGTGAAAGAAAGACACATTCGGTTTCTTACATGTGCTTCATCTAGAGAATGCATTTCCACTGGACAAGCCTAAGTCCTGTTCTCTGAATTATGTTTAGATGTAGGACTTTCACAATAATCGATGCCTCTGTTTATTCATATGTCAAAGTACTGAATCATCTTTGTATTGTGTTTGCATAAACAGGTTGTACTCCAGGATTTAGATAAAAAAGAAGATGGATTACGTGATATATTAGCTGTTCTCACTATGAAAAGGTACCAAAAATGAATCTGCTTTTAATACTAAGACAATTCACTTTAAAACTTGACCCCTTTTTCAGTTTTTTTTAATCTTAATTCCAGTTTACTTTAATAAAAACAAAGATTTTGTCAGTCACCATTAATGATAATGGCTTAATCACCAAAAAAGAAAATAGTCTTTGTTTTTCTGAGGTAAATAGTACTTTATCTGGCCGGGCATGGTGGCTCACGCCTGTAATCCCAGCACTTGGGAGGCTGAGGCAGGAGGATCAGTGCAAGTTGGAGACCAGCCTGGGCTATAAAAGTGAATAAGTGAATTCAAGGCCAGCCTGAACTACATAATGAGACCCTGTTTCAGAAAGACAAAAAAAAAAAAAAAAAAAAGTACTTTATCTGATAGTTTTCACTCAGTAAACTTAATTTTATGAGAAAAGGCATCATTTACATTATGATTATTATATAAACTTTATTTTGCATATAGTCAAGCTAAAAACCAAAGTATTAAGATGTTTGCAAAAAATGAATTATTCAAAAATAAATAAAAATAAACTTTTGTCTCAGTAAAGTAGGAGGGGGATTTCTAAGGATGTCCTAATATATAACATACCTTAACTTTAAGGGTACCAGTGTTTTGTTCATTCATTATCTTAGTATTTTTCTTTCAAAAATTGAAATTTGCTATTGCTTGTTCAGTGTCCTGAAGTAACTTCTTAATGAGTTTCTGTTTTTACAAATGAGTTATGAAATGTTATTTATTTTTTGTTTAGGGATGGATCTTTACATGTGACATGCACAGATCAAGAAACTGGAAAATGTGAAGCAATTACTATTGAGGTTGCATCTTAGTGTTTTAGATACACTGAGAAGTTTAGAACCAGAGCATCAGCACATTTGATTTTATGTACAAATAATGTTTATACTAAGATACTTTTTCAGTGAACTATGTAAGCTGCGTTTCAATTAAATACAATATATTGGTAACTGTTGCAGTTGTGTTTATTTTCTTTTTCATGTAAAATTCACCTGCTAGGGGCTGGGGAGATAGCTCCGAGGCACAAGTGCCTGCTGGGCAAGTGCAAGGTCGTGA
>PVJA010036910.1:0-20672 GCA_004027025.1 Myocastor coypus
GATGAAATAAACCAACATCCTAAATAAATGGAGAGTCACATGTTTCATGTTTAAAAGACAAAATAATAAAGATATAGATGGAACATAATGCCTATCAAAATTTCACTGGGATTTTTGTACATTTAGGCAAGCTTATTCTAAAATGTATGTGGAAACACACAGTCCACTAAGCAGCTAAACCAATCCTAATTAAGAACAAAGCAGAAGGAATCACTCTAACCCATATTAATGTTTGTCATATACTTATAGTAATCAAAAGCATAGTATTAGTGGAGAGATAGTCAAATAGATAAATGGAAGAGAATAAGGAAGGCAGAAATAAACTTACACCAATATGCTCAGCTAACTTTTAACAAAGGTGAAAAAATAATTTAAGAAGGAAGGATGATTTTTTTTTCTACAGTTAGTGCTAGACCAACTGACATTTACAAGAAAAATATAAACTTCAATCTAAAAGCCATACATTATAAGAAATTAACTTAAGATCTATCACAGACTTCATTGTAAAATGTAAAATTATAAAACTTTTAGAGTCTAGAGCTAGGCAACAGTGTCTTATACTTGATACCAAACGCACAGTTCATAATAGGAAAAGCTAATGATTGAACTTCATCAAAATTACAAATAACATTTACACAAGAAAACATTGATAAATTTGACTAAAGGGAAATTAAGCATTATGATACACTGAAAAGAATTACAAAGAAAAAAATCAAAACCTAAGAAAAGATCATTAAAACAGACATGATCAACAGATTAATATCCTCAATATACTAGAAACATTTCATGTTAAAATTTATAAAGTCCAAAAAAAAAGAAAAGATAATGGTCAAAAACTACCAAGAGCTGGTTTTATAGAAGGGAAAACACTGATGCCAATAAACTGAGGAAACAGCTCTGTGAAAATTAGATAAGTGAATCCAAAGCACACTAAGATATTATTTATCATTACTTAGGTTCAGAAAAGAAAATGAGTCTCATTACCAAGTTTAGGACAACACAAAGCAAAGCAAATTGTGAAATACATCTAAAATGTTAACACGAAATATTTAAATCCATACTCATCTAAAGGTGAAGGGATAAAGTATAGTGAAATATAGTAAGATGAAAATAAATAGAACTCTAATAATATGGAAGAGTCTTAGAAGCATAATGTTAAGTCAACATAAAACACAGAAGACTAAATATGGTGTGAAACCTGTTATAAAAACCAAAAGGAAAATGTTGTTAACCAGGTTAGGGATATTAAGATTTGTAAAGAAATTCTGAAAACGTTGAGGGAATGACAAAATGGGAGAGACATCTGAAAGGCACATACAGAAAGATTCAGCAAGACAGAGACATGAGGGGCTGGGGAGACAGCTCTGTGGCACAAATGCCTGCTTGGCAAGTGCAAGGTCTTGAGTTTTAACCCCCATCCTGCCAAAAAAAGAAGACAGAGACATGAGTTCTTGAGCTAAGGATGGATTCACAAGTGTCTGCAATAGCTTACTTTATAACCACATAAATAGTAAATGACTTTCATAACTACAACTATTGCAAAATAAAGATTTAATAAAGCTAAAATAAAGAAAACATACCAACCTGTGGCTTACATTTTCAGTATCATCTCAATAGAACAACTTTTTTAATTCAAGACTGAGAGCTTAAAAGAGTGCCTGCAACAATCTGGAAAACTTTCATGTTATGATTTGTGAATGATGGTCAAAGAGACATTACCACAGCATAAAACTTCATTCTTATCACTGAAACTTAGCACAGATCTATCTTTAAGTTCCAGCAGCAATCTCACCAAAGGAAGGAACACAAACAGAAAAAAGCAAAATGACAGGACAGGGCAAGAAGGAAAACATCGGAGCATTCTAAATTAAATCTGTGTGACTCCCAGTGGTGACTTCATCCATGTAACCCATCAGTATCATCTGCAACCCATCAGTGAGCTGTGGGCTACATTCTGCTCTGCATATATGCTGGACACGGACTTTCCCAATGAATTCATGCTCTAAATTTCCTGTTTCCTTCATGTTTGTTGTTTTCAAACTTTGCTCTCTGGGATAGCAGCTAGGTGATGACAGTAATGAAGTGTGTAGTCTCTGGGGTCAGGTTGCTGTCCCCACCTCAGTTGTATTCCTTGTTAGATGGATTGCCTTGGTCCAGATACTTAACTTCTGTGGGCCTCATTCTCTTCACATAGAAAATGGATTCTAAAGATGCCTCTACCTCACTGGACTGCTGTAAGATAAGGCAACATTTATGAAGGACCTAACCCCTAGCCCTGGTACTCTGTAAGTATTTATCACTGCCATTAACACAATATCAAAGTCTAAGCTCAGAAATGCAATGATGCTGTTGTATTTTATATAGAATAGGATTTTAAATGATGTTTGAGGCCAGCCTGATGGCTCAGTGAACTAATGCCCCTGCTGAGGCAGGAGGCAGTGGCCCAGGTTCGATCTCCAGTGTGCCGTGCTGGTCCCGCCCCCAGGGTGCTCTGAGGCAATGATTCAAACTGAGCATGGTGGTGTGTGGCCTTGTAATCCCAGCACCTCGGAGGCTGAAAATAGGAGGACCACTGTGAGACCAGTCTAGGTAGTGAGATCCTGTAGACCTGGAACTAAACACATAAGATTAAAAACAAAAAGAAAAGTGATGTGTGACTAGACCAATGATATGAGAAGATGGTGATCTGGGAGCCAACCAGAAGGTGGAAATGGATCAAATGAGATTTCTTCTTTGTTTGTTTGTTTGTTTTTAATTGGAAAATATCTCATGTGATGACTCTTCTTGGTCATCACTTTTCCTAGATTAAGAAATATCTACAAACTTGGCAAAGTAAACTTTTGGCTGTGTATGTAAAGACATTTTCAGAGGAAATTGGCAAGTGGGTCAGCAGGAAAAACCCACCCTGAATGTAAGCAGCACCACTAAAGGCCTGGAGGCCTACCAGAAACACAAAGCAGAAAAGAGAAACTTGAGAGTGTTCCCACGCCTGCCCCTTTTGGGGTGTGGGTGTTTTGCTGCTGCCATTGTCATCTGTGGACATCAGAGTCTGAGTTCTCCACCCTTTCAAGGGGACCACAGCAGCTGTCTAGGGAGTTTCCAGGATGCTAGCCTTAGCCTGAGACTGCATCCTTGATCCCTCTTCTGAGCTTATTTATTGGTGAGCCTATGGGTTGCCACAACCCTCCAGCCTATACCGAGCCACTGTGGGAACATCCAGGCTCTCACTGTATAAGTCAATGTAGAAAATCCCTCTTGTAAATATGTGAACATCTTCTAGGTCCTGTTCTTCTAGAAAACTCTAGCATAACTCACAGCCATTCTTGGTGGTTAATGAGAGGTGAGACAAAGCCTACACACTGTGCTGTCGGTGTATTGCTTGTGAATTTCATAAGTCTTCCTTTCTGTTTTTATTGCCCCCACTTATAAATGCATTTGTACTATTAGAGCAAGGATTGGGCTGGGGAGATAGCTCAGTGGCATAGGCTCCTGCCTGGCAAGCACAAGGTCCTGAGTTCAATCACTGGTATGAAAAAAAAAAAAAAAAAAAAGCAAAGATCTCAAATGAAATCACAGATAATAACGATAACAAAGGTTAGAAAATATAACACAACAGCCATTCTTTCACATTTTACCATCGTTAATAAATTTTGCTTCCCTAAAAGTGATATAGCCGGGCGTGGTGGCTCACGCCTGTAATCCCAGCACTCGGGAGGCTGAGGCAGGAGGATTGGTGCGAGTTCGAGACCAGCCTGGGCTACAAAAGGGAGCTCAGGACCAGCCTCAACTGCATAGCGAGACCCTGTCTCAAAAAGACAAAAAAAAAAGTGATATAATCATATCTCTGAGAAATGTTGTATTCTTGATAAATTCAGGTTCCACAAGAGTATGGGGGAAAAAAAAACTTTTGTGAATTTATGGCAATTTAAGTCCATATGGGAAAGTTCACTTGGTTTGCACATCTTTTTTCATATCCTGAGAGGTTGCTATTGATTTAGTACTCTACTAGAATACAAACTCACAAAACCCACAACTTGAGAAAAGCTAATTATGGTAATGAGAATCAAGCATGCATAATTTCATTAAAAATAGTCACCACTCCTCCTATATCATGACACATTTTTTAACAACTCTTCTGTTCATTAGGAGAAAATTACCTTGTAGTGTTAAGTGGACTATAAATGCACTGTTTATGTTGAAAGTGGAATAGAGCTAATGTTACATTTTGTGTCAAAATGAATCTTGCTATTGGTGTTTCCTTACTGTATTACTTCAAATCATTATGTAAATGAAAGCAAAGTTCTGCACGTACTGACTTATGGTCTGAGTTTCTGCTTAAGAGGAGGACTCCCTGCACTGAGTTTAATTGTGTACACTCAAGTAAGACACTGGCTCTTACTTCCTGCAACAGACAGATACCTTTGGACTGTGTCCACCTGTTCTCAAGAAAAATTAATTTCTTTTCTCCAAAGAATAAATGAAGAACCATCTTATAAGATGCTTTGTAAAAAAATTAATGAAACTTAATGGCAATAGGGATAGATGAGATAATCTATTGTAAGCCAATGGGAACTAGAAGGATCTCCAAATATAAAGGCTTGTAGCAAGAAGTTGACTGCTTTAAAAGAATAATTCTGCCAGCAAGTCCTTTGGTAGTGTGACTAATTTTCATAGTTTTTTCTTTCCTTTTGGTTATAGATTCTCACATAAGACAGAAATATATATATACTAAGCATATTCTGTGATCTTGCTTAACTCAAGGCAGTTAAGTAGTTTTCTGAGTCAAGTTTGATTTATACTTGAAGTTCTACTGTCAGGTTCTTCCAAAGTTGCTTTTGTGGAATTAGTCAAATCAGGTTCAGAAATCCATAGAAGGAAGTAAAAACTTCCCAACAGCCAATTTGGATCACCTTCGCCCAAATTAGAATCTAAGAAATTCTCAGTCTTCCAGCAGCCACAACACAGAACCACTGCACTCTCTCCCTGTTCACACAGCCATTGCTGCTCAAGGCTGTTGTTCATGGCTGGCTTCAAAAATCAGTTTCCAGCAGAACAATGCAGAAGACATCTTCTACATCGTTGTTCCTTTAGTAATTGGAATCTCCTTTAACATTTTAATGCATCCTGCCTTTTAATTTCAACTGAACTATACCACTAAAGATAATTGTTTTGACTTCAAATTGAATTAAAATTCTCAGCTGCTTATACTATGTATTTTTCTTCATTCACAGCTTAACCTTTCCAAAAATTTATTTAAAGAAACATGGTTGGTGATGCTGTATGATTCCTTTCTGGTTGGCAAAGCAAAAAACAGAACACCATGAAACTAAATGAGAAACCAAGATTTGTAAGAACACAAAGTTCCACGTGACAACCTTTAGGGCTAACTTCAATGATAATCCAGAACTTCTTTTTTTCTGTTGTTACGATAGATGCTAGTAATCACAGGGGAAAGTCTGTAATAATGAAAGTCTATTACTGGAACCATTTCCTACTTAAGTTTAAAAAACTATACTACTTAATTAAAAATAGGGGTCTAAACAAGAAGAGAAGTGCTTGCTGAGTAGAAAAAGGCAGTGTTCCTTCATAAAGTCACCTGTATGAATGAAAATGCCCCCATATGATTTTAAAAGCAACGTAAGTAAAATAGAGCCAAAAATCAATACAAGTAAAACTGAAGGGACCAGAAATTGTGCTTCTGTAATAGTGACTAGATTTGTAATAACCTGGAGGAGGAAAAAATAGACATTTCTTCATAGGAGGCAGGGAAGAAATATGGCATAAAAGCCAGAGGCTACTCTGAGCCAGTGAAATTGTCCATTATTTAAACTGCAGGTGGTGACACTCGCATAAAGCGGTGTAGCAAGATACTGCCAAAGCCAGTGAAGTGAGTGGATTTAGTGTGAAATCCACCACGGGATTCTGAGCTTCGAGGGAGGGCAGGGTTGCATTCTGCCTAAGGGATACATGGGACTAGAAATCCTGACCTTGAAAGAAGACATTAAAAGCTAAGTGTATTGGGTCTATAATTCCGACCCTGTTGGCAGACTGTTAAAAACTGAGAAAAAAAGTTTAGGTAATTAAGATTCTTAATATAGAAAGAAAAGAAAAAGATAGATGGAAAAAAGGGAAACACCAAGAAGACAAAAAGGAAAGGAAATACCATGGAAGGAAACTACGAAGAAGAAAAATATAGTAGAGGGAAGACTAAACACTGAAAAAGGAGACATCTAGAAGGGTGAGAGGTAAGAACCAGTGCAGACGAAGTGTTGGGACCCTGTTAACAGAAGTATCCCAGGTAAGTCTTCATGTTCTAGGCAGAACCCGAAGGTGGGGTGGGGGCCAGTCTTCCTCATGACTCTTCTAAGCCTGTATGTCAAGGATTGTACATATTTTCTGTAAAGAGCCTGACATTAATATCTTCAGGTTTCATAACCTCCTAACTTTGATGCTGTTAGAATTAAGCCAAAGTGCAAACAGGTAGGTCTGTGTTCCCTCAAGGCTTTAGACACACAAGCAGGCCCGGTCTGGAGAGCCCTCCATGGAGCCCCAGTCTTATATCGCTCTGCTCCAGTCAGTAACACTTCCTGTGGACTCTTTTCCCATCCCCCGCCTTGCCTTCCTCCTCCTTAGTCCTTCCACTAACTCTATTCTTTTTACACTTATACTTCTCTTCTTTAAAACTTACCTTACTT
The DNA here is from genome assembly GCA_004027025.1 of Myocastor coypus. Lineage (NCBI taxonomy): Eukaryota > Metazoa > Chordata > Mammalia > Rodentia > Myocastoridae > Myocastor > Myocastor coypus. The sequence continues at coordinate 6,696 of PVJA010036910.1, forward strand.
TAAAAGGAGGCTCTCTGAATTCTTTCAGGTAGCAACTAGTAACTGCAATAAAATTTTCCTTCCTGGAGGTTCACTAAAAGGAAGAGAACTTTATCTAGAGTAGTAATAGGGAACCTTTTAGAGATTTCAGTCATACAAAGACCACACTGCAGCATGCCGGCCATACGTTGGCCACCACCAACCTAGAGCAAGGGTGTCCAATCTTGCAGCTTGCTCAAGCCGTACTGAGCAAAGAGAAGATATATTGGGCCCAGGTTCAAACTGTATAGTATAGGTAATGTGTAGGCAAGGTGGGATCCAAAACTATGATGAATATTTGAGTTCATTATAGTGAAGGACACGTCATTAATCTCCCTCACTTCGAACATGATTATCCCATCAATCCTGCCACTTGCTAAAGCAGTTCTGTGAGCCCTTTTGTTGTGAATGTCTCCATTAGGTGTGATAAAATATACAATGAATCCTGCTGCTGAGTGTCATAGACAGCAAGGAGGCCTGTGAACACGTTGTGGCGTCTCCTCACCTGCCTTACTCGCTGGATGTGCTACTGTGTGGCTTCTGACTCTTCCCCAGAGTAAGATGCTCTTGAAAGGTAAAGGCTTTGTATCCTTTAGAACATCAAAGTAGCCATGACAGTAAAACTAAAGATATTCAGAGTAAAGAACTTCCCAAATTATTTTAGAAGTACCAAGATAAATGTACTTGAAGTAAGCAAGAGTATTCTGGGGGAGCTTAATAGCAATGTATCCCTTCTGTAATGAATTTTATTAAATTCAAACATTGATCAGATTTCATAAATAGCAAATTTACCTCATTTATACTTTAACTTATCAATAACTTTAAATTATTTTACAAACTATTACATGCCCATATGTTGTAAGATTTTTGGTCCGGTGCCAAAAGAAACAACAAGAAGACTTGATGAATATAGCTTCAGAGGACTCACCGAGATTTCTCTTCCTCAGTGAGCCCAGAGCCTCAGAAGACTCTTCCTTTTATTCAACATTAAAAAATGGCTAAAGAATATACGTCACTACTTTAATAGATAGAGCATATTCCAGACACGAAGCTCACGCCAATGCTAACAGACACGTAGCTCATGCATGTGCTTCCAGACACATAGCTCACAAATAATACTTTAAACAGGGGAGGAGGCAACCACTGGTGTCATGTAGCAGATAAACAAAGAACAGGGCATCCATGGGAAGAACCTCCATTCACAACCTTGAGCCCCAGCTTTCTGGGAATCTCAGGCAACAGAAGGCAGCCCTCCCTGGGCACCGTCTATAATTCAAGGACAGTGTACACACAGGCGGAGCTCCTCACTGAAGCTTCAGGCCTCAGCTTTCCGAGACTCCCGAGCAACAGAAGGCAGGCCTCCCTGGGTTCTGTCTATAACACACCATTTCGGGGCTGGGGAGATAGCTCCGAGGCACAAGTGCCTGCTGGGCAAGTGCAAGGTCGTGAGTTCAAACCCTGGTCCCACAAAAAAAAAAAAAAAAAAAAAAAAACACCTTATAACACACCACTTCTAGGGACACCAACTGGTCTTTAATCTTATCTCTATATCACTACACCCATATTTAGCAATTAAATAAGAAACCTCACAAGTCTGCTTAATACTAACCTCCTATCTTGACAGACATGGATGCACACATGCACACAGACACATACATGTAGGCTGAAAGAGTATCACTAGTAATCAGTTTACTTCAGCAAGTCTCACATGCACACGTGTCACCTGCTGTGTGCAAGTTCTGGTTTAACTGTGTGTTGGCACAGGAGTCGGATGGAGCCCATGCTGTGTATTCCCCACCACAGCATTCCCTCATCACCCCACTGGTCCAAACTAGTGCAGTGTGAAGTTATTAAAACACATCACTACAAAAATCACATCACATAACAGTGTTACTACCTGCCCAGAACCACACGTGCTGCCAGAGCTGCAGGTTGGACTCACCTGATCTACAAGGCACTACAGGTCCCTTCTATTACTATGAGGTGCCCCTCAGTGAGCTGTTTCACTTATGTTCAACAAGAATACTCTTTGGTCACTGAAGAATTCAGTGCATATTACATGGTTCCATATATAAACAAATGTAAAGCTTAATAAGTATTTCTTGGCTTTGAATTGCTCACTTTCATGAGTGGAGACTACTTACACATTCATGGCTCCTTTTCATGTCATTCCAAAACCACTAATACATCAATAGTTAAGAACTTAAACTAGATTAAGAACGCTGAATCTGGGATAACCGGATAGCTCAGCAGACTAAAGCACTGGGGCACGCTGAGATATGAATGAGACTACGTGTGGGTGTCATGCACCTGTAATCCTAGAGCTTGGGAGGCTGAAAATAAGAAAATTGCTGTGAGTCTGATTTGTGTATAGAAACACTATAGACCCTCTACTAAGCACATAGAAAAATAAAGATCAACAGAAAATATATTTGTAGATCAAAAACTTAATGAACCACAACATATTCCTTCAGAAGCATTTCATTTCTTCTACAGTGCTACAACTGGTTGTGTGGTAAGCCCTAAAGAAGTTGTCTCAGCAAGAGCAATGATGTAACAGTCAAAAAATGATCATTACTTCTTAGTAAAACATTTCTTTTACTAAGTTTATGTCACGTTGAAAACAACTCTAAATACGAATTATTTATGACTGTCAATCATTGATACCAAAGCATATTAAAAAAACTCATTAAAACAAATGAGAATTTAAAAGTCTGGTTATGATTATGGAATATTATATTATCAAGTTAATCTCATCAGAATCAACTATGAAAAGTGGGCAAAATACAAGAAAAGCATCTGAAAGCAGCGAAGTATTACCATGGCAGAAGAGAGATCCATGAAGACATGCCCTCTCATCTCCCTTCAGCGAAGAACAACCTGATAGGACTGCAGTAGCCACCAGCTACCAAGTGTCATACTTGGAGGCCTATTGAGAGTACCTGTGGAGAAGACATTTTTAAGCCCAGAGTGCTCCTGGGCTGACCCAATGTGCAACTTGCCCAGTGAGCATTCTTGGCTCTGTAGCTCCTTCACATTTCACAGAGCCTGGCTCAGAGCTGCAGCGGTCTGAGCTTCTCCCTACGCCAACCCTTGTTCTCCATCCCTCCTCTGCTCTCGTAGGCATCAGGTCTGCATCACAGTCTCTCTACACCCATTCTTCCCGCTCTCCCTCCCCTGTAACTTGCACAAGCATGTCCACAATGAAGTTTTTCATTCTTCTAAATCTGGCACGGAGTCAGCTTCTCAGAAGATTAAAATGACAGCTGCTACTAAGAGTGGTCAGAAAAAAATACAGTAAAACCCCACTGAAAAGGGAGGTTGTGTGATTGTATCTTTCACTTGCTGCCTGGCAGAGGGCCACATCTGGTACAGGGGAGTTGTCGAATTGTAAAAGAGCTTACCTGTAGTAACCTGGATAAAGGTCCCAAGGAGCACCACCTTAATGCCGCAGTGGTTTACATCCATAAACATATGTTTCAAACAAAATACAATAGCAAAACATTAGAAGCAACTCAAATGCCATCAGCAACAGAAAGGAAAATTCAGTTCTGACAAATTCAGACATTAGAATAGAAATGAAATTTTCTATTTAAATTATTAGAACCAAATAAAATGTCCTTTTTTTCCCTAAAAATCACAACATGAGTGAATCTCATAGATATATTACTAAGAGGATGTTTTTACTACTCTATGTGAGCAGTACATAATGATTACGCTCACCACAGAGGACTGATAAATATACATAATGCATTTCACTTCCCTTCTTTTTCCCCCTCCTTCTACTCCATCTTTAGTTTTCCAGCATCAGATTCATACATTTATCTTATGACATTACAAATTTAATTATCATATATAGTCTTATTAAAAATTCAAATCTAACATGAAAAGGATACCTAGAAACAAAAAAAAACTGTATATTAATTTGTACATAAATTTTGTAGCTATTCAATATAAAAAATGAGGCAAAACTGATCTATGGAATTCAAAATTATAATAATGGTTAATAGAAATTGATCATACTTTCAAATTGTACATGTGTCTATACTAATATCATAGTAAAATAATAAGATAACTTTTTTAGGGAAGAGTCTACAGGGTGCTCAGAGTCTCACTACTATTCAGACTTTTAGTGATCCGCCTGTTTACAGCCTCCCAAGAGCTGGGATTACAGGCGTGTGCCATCATACCCAGTCTCTATTGCTATCTCAGCGCACCCTGGGGATGGGGCCAGCACAGAGGCCTGGGGATTAAACCACTAGCCCTTGCACCTGCTTTCAGGCACTTTAATATGCTGAGCTATTTGGCCTGCCATTAAGATAAATTCAAAAACAAAAAAATTTAGCAAAAATTTAACATAAATTATTTTAATAAAATGTATTACAGTGTAATCAACCAATTGGTTCAATAAGGAAATGCTGCCCACAATGTAAACTTTTACAATGCTTTCTTGAGCAAAAAGCTGTAATTTTTGTTAGGTGAAACATTTTTCCAGAATGGGAATGAATGATTTGGGTTTAATAAGATTTTTCACAAAATCTACACATACCAATGTGTATTTTTCTTTGCCTTGTGTTTACAGCATAAGATAAGCGGCAGACCAATTTTGTGAGGGTTTTATATGCAAATAAGAAGTTATTGTTGCATGTTTTCAGTTTTATAGGAGACAGCCAAGAAAATTTCAAATAATGCGGTTTTCCACCACAGTTGAAGTATTTACTCTTCTATTTAGTTTATTCTGCTTTCTATAGGAATTTTTTATATTTTGACAGCTGATTTTAAAAATATTTAAACAGAGAAAAGTTAGGAGACATGGCATGGGCAAAACCATACATTTATACAAACAAGATGGTTAAGGCAATGGTCCGAAGAATCTCCATCAGGTTTTTGATACTAGCAGTTAATTGGTAGAATTCTCACACTGACTAACTCTATATGCTGATATCTGTGAACTAAGCAACTACACCTAAAACAGCAAGGTATAATACTAAAACCATGCTGGAATACCTGTCTTTCTGGTCTTCTAAATGTGTACTGCTTCTAAGGTCAAATCAATGACTGCTATACTCTCTCTCAAGTAAATGTGTTAAAGAAAAAACATTTAAGAAAATAAAACACATGGAAAAAATGACAGGATTATCCTGTTATAATGTTGTATATGTTTGATTTCTAAATTTCTGTGTAAAAATATGTAATTGTTTTTTCACATTCTATAGAGATTTAAAGTGTAGAATATCAATGACTGTAGGAAACTACCAGTTCCATGTTGTGTCTAAGATGTTTGATATTCAGACAGCCAGTGACATTAAGCTCAACTGCCCCCGGCATAGGGTAATAATATCATTAAGCTTTTCTTCTGGATGGTTAACAACTAAAGTTTACAGACCAAAAATTAGGGAAAAAGAAGGGCTACAAGTATAGCAAATATTTTGGCCCTAGACTTTCAAGGTCAGCGAGGGCTCGGGACATAAGAGACCTTGTGTTGTTATATCCTATAACTCAGTGGTGTCCAAAATTTTCTGTTTAAGGAGATTATGGGGCCACACAGGAAAGTGATCAACAATGTATAGTGTGCCTAAGGAAAGTCACCTAGAGAGAAAACATTCTCTCAGGCTTTCACAGAGAGCAAATTGGTCAAGCAACGGCCATAGCTCACCCAGATGGCTGACACTTACAAAAGGTCTACAAGCTACTGTACATGGTTTCAGGGTAAATCTTGAGGGGATTTGACTGTAAAAATGTAACAAAAGTTACATTTTTGGTCATATATGTCTTGCTTTAACTTGGTCTTGACCATGCAACAGAAAAATACAACTATGAGGTATAAAAAATAATACCATATTAATATGCTAAGCTGTAAAAAATTCAAGTCAACAACTTCTGACGATGCCAGTTCTGCTGATAACCCACTACTGTTATGGACTACTGGACTATATTGGGTTATTTTCCTGAATGCAAGTACCTACAATAGGGCCAGCCAAATATCTCAGTGTACTAAAGCACCTGCAAGCAGGCACATGAGTTTGGGGGGGGGGGGTGATCCCCAGTTCTGCCGAGCTAGCCCCACCCCAGCACGTGCTGAGATGGCAATTGAGACCGGGTGTGGCAGGGTGCCTGTAATCCCAACTCTTAGGGTGCTGTAAACAGGTAGATCATTACGAGTCTGATGTAATAGTGAGACCCTAAACACCCTGTAGATCCTTCCCTAAAATACAAAAAAAAAAAAAAAAAAAAAAAAAAAAAAAAAAAAAAAAAAAAAAAAAAAAAAGCCGGGCATGGTGGCACAAGCCTGTAATCCCAGCACTCAGGAGGCTGAGGCAGGAGGATCAGTGCAAGTTCGAGACCATCCTGGGCTACAAAAGTGAGCTCAAGTCCAGCCTGAATTGCACCCTGTCTCAAAATGAAAAAAAAAAAAAAAGTATGTATATTTGAACTGGCATCAAGTGTGAAAAGGTCCTTTAAAGATTTCTCCAAATACAGCTTGTTTAACAACAATGCAACACTCATCTCAGACAAAACAAAAGCAAAAAAGGCAGATATAAATGAAGGACCATTTTGTAGTGATATATATATATATATATATATATATATGCATATTTATATGCATATACAAAATATTTAGGATAGATATACAGCTACTTTTCTCATAATTCAATGAGAAGAAAGATTTGTACTAATACTGTTTATACATGATATCATGTCTGCACCTTGTCCTCTGAGTAACTACTATGAAGACAACAATATGCAATGCATTAATTATTGTTACTGTCTTACTAATCTGTTTTGAACCTGTTATTTGTATTTTTATCATTTTTATCATTAAAATGAATAAAAGATTAAAAAATAATAAAAAATATTTATACAGTCTAGGTGTGAGAAATCAAATTTTAAAATTATAAATGATGTTATTATTTTAAAATGAAATACATCAAGTTTGGCTTTTTAAATGTGAGTTGAAATGGTCCTTTGAACCTCTCCACACATGGATGGATATAAAACTGCTCCTGCACTGAAGGAATATCAGGTTCATCTCAGGCCCCACATCTGCCCCCACAGGCTGAGGACCAGACATGCACTGGCTGGATGTCATGGCCAGTAAAAGACTTAAGAGGATTCTGATATGAACAGTCCACGCATCCAGAACAGGAGCTTTGTTTTTGCCAATATGGATGGATTTGGAAAAACCCATAGCCCTGACAGAGCTAACGCAGGCAACATGCTGTTGGTCCCCTGATACTCTAACAGCGAAAATCTCTGCCTTGGCCAGTGGCATGCTGAAGGAGCCAGCTGCCTTTAGGCAGAGAGTCAGGTAAGAACTTCGTTCTTATAAGTGGATGTTTTGAGAGTGGGCAAAGCAGAGAGTCAGCGTAGAGGAGAAGGGCACAGGCAATGGATAGGCAATAGGTTGACATCTGGGCAGGAAGTATAGATACAGGTCACAGAGTGACACAGAAACGAATTTGGCAAAACTCCTTCACCCAGCTGAGCAGAAAGTAGTACCAAAAACCAAGAGGAAATAAAGTCCTTCATAGACCTTGTTTATGAAAGATAAAGAAAATCTCTCAACCAAAACTTTGGTGAAAGACCAGAGCAGAACCTCCAGCAGCCCCTGTTATGTGCTGTACACACAGGGTTCTCCAAGGAACTCTGGAAAGAAGTGGACCTGAGGAGGGAAGGAGCCAGAATTTCAGGAAGACCCCAGCAATGAATGCTAGAAGATAGGGTGCTTCAAAGGAAGGAGTGTGGGGGGCTGGGAAAGAATACATGTCGATTAGAATAGATCTTGATTAGCCTCAGCTTCTTCATTTACAACGGCATGTACAACTTCAAGTGGGCAAGTGATAACATTCAACTCACAAAAACTTTACAATGACAAAAGACTTTGTAAACCTTGAAACTCTTTGACAAGTTCTGAATACCACAGCAATGATAGTAGTTAACAGTCAATGGGCTCTTATTGTGATCCAATTACTACCTTGCCTTGTTTATGCACAATATCCCATTTAATCTTCTGAACCTTGTGGGTGGATGGTAATATCAATTTTAATTTATAGACAAAGAAATCAAAGAGAAGTGACTTCCCCAAGTTTACATAGTATTTAGCATCAATGCTAGGATTTGAACACAGGTTCAGGAATCCACATCATCAGATTTATTGAGCATAACACCATACATCATACTTCTTCTATGGGAAGAAAAGGAGAGAAAAGCACCTAAGAGCAAGAGTTGGTCCTTCTAGAGCCTAGAACATCAATAGTTGACCGCAAAGAGTCACGTAGGAAAAGTAAACCCAGAGCCGCACATTTTTCTATCATTGTTTCCAGTAATCACTTCCCAGCTATAGTCCTGCCGCAAGTCCTGTCAGCTCTGACAGCACAGCTGCATCAGGAGTCGTGTGTTTATATGCAGAGGCTTTTCCTGCCCAGCATGAGCAGCAGTGGCATACAAACAGCCTCGCTCCCGGCTTGTTTCCTCCCCCTCCACAGCCATGAACACAAGCGGCTCTGCACTGCTGTCCCCCACCCATACTTTACAGGGTAGCAGAGTTCAGACCTGTGATTAAATTATTTTATAACCTACTCACAGAAACTCTGAGAATTAACATAAATCCCCAAGGAACTGGAAGATTTGATATCATTTGCAAAGGCGTCTATGTGAAAAGATTTTTCCACGGTAATCCATCGGAAATGAAACAAAAATGAACAGAACAAAAATAATAGAGAGGGAGAGGGCAAAGGAAGGAAGGGAAAAGAAAAAATGAGAAAACAATAAAATGGAAGCAAAGCTTTATCATAAAGGGGAAAAGGAGTTGAAGGGAAAGGAGGGAATAGGAGAAAAGAGTAATCAAGATATATCATGTACAAGTACAGATTCCCTATGATGAATAAAATGATATATATAGATATATAGATATCACCAATAAATTTAGAATTCTAAAAAGCAGAAGTCTGCCAGAAAAGACATATTCCTAGTATACTTATTACACTTTAATGTTATCTTTTAAATTTTACAGAATTTGTGCTTGTTTTAGATAAATAACAACACTGAAAATATTGTCAGGGTCTGGGAGGTAGCTCAGTAGAATAGGTACTTGCCTGATAAGTGCAAAGTCCTGAGTTGAATGCCTGGCATAGAAAAAAAGAAGAGAAAGAAAGAAAGACAGAGAGAGAGAGAGAAAATATTGTCAGTCAGAAATAAACATTACACACTTTAATTGGTAGCCTTCCAGAATGTCAGCCTAATCATCTAAGTTTTAATGAAATATATATATATATATATATATATATATATGTGTGTGTGTGTGTGTGTGTGTGTGTGTATGTGTGTGTATATATATATATAATATTGTACAGTCTATGATGCCACTCACTTTCTATTTTCTTTTTTTATGTATTTGGTATAGGGTCACACTACACAGCTCAGACTCATAGTGATCCTCCTGTTTTTAGCCTCCCAGAACTGAGATCACAGGCATGTGCCACCACACCCAGACTCAGTAGCCAGCTCAGTATGCCCAGGGCCAGGGCTGGTGCAGCATGTGGTGCCAGGGATCAAACCCAGTCTCTGTGCTTGCCTAAACAGGTACTTAGTCACTGAGCTGTCCTGCAGCCCTACAGTGCTGCTGATTTTCTCATTTAAATTATATATATATATATATATATATATATATATATATATATATATATATATTTTTTTTTTTTTTTTTTTTGTAGAACCAGGGATTGAACTCAGATCCTTGTGCTTGCCTGGGGTCTAGGCAAGCACTTGTTCTACTGAGCTATCTCCCTAGCCCCTCTCATTTAACAATATTATTAATAGTCTTCCTTACATATTGATATTATATATATATTTCATGCATGTGTGCAATACTGGAAATTAGAATCAGGCCCTTTACATTCCCAGCCCATTGTAGCTTGGATCTTGAGACGAGGACTTGCCAAGTTGCGCGGGCTGCCTCGCACTCAGTCCTCCTGCCTCTGCCTTCCAGAGCACTACGATCATATTCCTGTGCCCCATGCCTACTAACCAGCCAGCCTTCATCTGGTTATATAGGGGTATTATTACCCAGTTTCTAGTTTTCCTTGTTACTTAGCTTTGTTGCATTTCAAAATATGTTTTTTAAGTTTGGATAGTAGAAATGCATAACATTTCTATTGTAATTTTTATATTTAGTACCATAGACAGACAGTGAAGAACATTCCCAGTTCAGAATTATGTAAGTATTTGTAGGCTTTTCCCTTCAAAGATTTATGACTTCATTTTGTTTTTCCTAATGTATTTTTGAGAGGGTTGATTAAACATAATCATAGTAAATCACATCGCAAACCCACAGGATAGTTTGTTCTCTGAAAGAATGCTGAGCTAAATCTGCTTTGTGGGAGTAAATGGCCCTTGTTTACTCCCAAATCTCCAAGTACTAGTTCTTCTAGAAAAGGAAGGGTTTGGGTTCCATATCTTCAGAAGTCAATGCCATTATACTAATCAGGAACACAAAGTATGGTTTCTGAGGTTGACACCCGAGCTGATGAACCTGTAGATAGCAAACGCACACCTCCCTGCGTCAGCTCTAAGCACTGGCTTCAAACCTCCCTTCCTCCTGCCTGTGTTCAGGGCATCTCAAAGGGCCCTGCATCTTCCCATCAGCTTCTGCTGCTTCCACACTGACCATCTCTCTAGCTTTATGTATTTCTTTAGAGGAAGTGAGAGCGATTTTTACATCAGAAAACAGCTTGGTTCAAAAAAGAACATAAACGTCATGGCTGCTATGCCTAATGATAGTACTAATTTCCAAACCATGTAATTTGACTACAGAGGCTTTTTAAGTTGCAGCTAAAAAATCTGACCTATTACATAGCAATTGAAAATTCCTAACAAGACTCTACACACTTTTACTGTGGCAGATTTCATGTCTACAACGATTTTTCAAGGTCTTACAGTGCCTCTGCTCTTAAACATTAGTAACTTGAAAATCTATTCATTATTTCTAGCCACCTTTAAGATTTCAGTCAGCAGTATCACTAACCTCCCACTTTAAGATGTTTTTCCCCTTGAAAAAATCTGTTCATTACAGTAGTTAACAGCCACTCAGTTAGCAAAAAGCCTTAAGACAAGGTAGGGGACAAGTTAATGGTGTAACAAATCAGTCGTTAAGCTAAATGGTCAGTTTGCACAGTACAGTATTATTGCTTTATTGAACCCAACTTAAAGATTTACAGCAGTTACGTTTTATTCCAGGTACAAGATGCACAAATGAAATACAGAGGTATGCAGTTTTGTTTTATGCTACTTTCATTAAGAACCCAATTGCACGGCAAAATCAGTTAGTATATATCTCGCTCCATGTGACAGCCAATTTTCCACTGAGATTGGAAACTCTTGGAGCTTTTTAATCCTTGATCTTGCTCTGAGTGTACAAGAGGTGGGTTCTATAGCATGTTTTTAAATTGATTAAAGCATTGATAATAGCAAGTAGGTACCCCCAGTTCCTGAACAATGGAACTTTCTGGATGGACAGGGCATGGCCTTGACTCTGTATTTCTTCGATGACAGAATCCATCTGGAGCATACTTATTGTCCTAACACACTAAGTCATTTCTTTTCTAGTACATTTTTACAGAAGAAATATATATTATTATAAACATATTTGTCACTAAAATAACCTGTGATATGAAGTATTTGATCATCTAAACACCAAAGATGATTACATCAGTTTCACTTAATAATCTTTTGAATTTTTACCATAAAAGCACTTACCAACTTTCACCTAGAGATACAGCAAGTGTCCTGAGTGACCTTAGAGTCTTATGGAGCAGACAATTTCCAAAACAAATAAATGCATGAAGCAAGAGGATCTTGATGGTAATAGTGTTATAAAGAATTAAAATATGCTCAAGAAGAATTGTTAGGTAGAAGACAGTTGCCAGTGTACAAATTAGGAACTGGCACTTGGAGGACTGCAGAAAATCAGTCAATCAAAAGCCACATAAATGAAAAGAAAAATAAATAGCATTTCATTGGAAATATGTAAAATATCATTTTATGTACCTTAAAAGATCTTCCAACTGATTTTTAGCTTCTTGTAGCAAACCTTTCTGGTCAGAACAGAAGAGCTAACACAAAGGACTAAAACCTAGAGTTTAGAGACAGTGTGTATTGGCGCCACCGCTCAGAGCACAGCACTATGTACAAAATACTTGTAGCAATGACAGCAAAGCCAAGAAAGTCAGAATAGCTGAGGGTTGGACATAATTGCTTGGTTCAGATCTATAAAAACCTATTAAATCAATCCTGCAGAGGATAACGCACTTTGTTGTGTTATAAGGGCATAAGGGCAAAAATTCTGTAGCTTATAAGTTACTTCTGGATCTTGGCTTAGCATCATTTAATACACTTCTACTGTACAGTTGAAAAACCACAAACTGACTTTAATTTCGTTAGTGAGACTAAAATGCTACAAGATAAACAGTTGGGCCAGTTGAGTGTGTGTATGTGTGATGGCACCTAAAAGCAGACCTTCCACTTGCACACAAGCTAGCAGTGCAAATGAAAACATTTATGGAAGGCCATGTTCAAAAGTACATATGCCACTTCAAACATTTGAAGAATTAATTCTCTTTATATTTTTTGATGTTATGCATAGTGAAATAAACACTTGCTTTGACAAAATAAATACGATTTCTATAAGACTTGTGAGACCATATGTAACACAGATGCTATAGTGTATTTGCAGAGATACAAAAGATAGCCTTTTACATCTTTTGCTTTCTGTTTCAGTGTCACTTTTCCCAAATACCTACTGACAATATTTTTATGCTATTTAATCCATTTGAAAAAAAAAAAATAGGCATAACAAAACAAAACCCAATTACCTTGACCGCATGGAAATAACTGAAATTTAAATGAGAACTTCCAGACATAATTTTCCTAGCCCTAGCAGAGGAAAAGAACGTGTCAATCACAGTCCTGGCAGGACACAAATGGAATACTCTAGAAGGTGATCCTACAAAGTATAATAAAAGGAGCTTCTTTCAGAGGTGAGGACAGAGTAAGGGAGAACAATGGAGGGCGCCGGAGCACCTTGGAGCTGACAACAGCAAGCACAACGTCCATGAGGTATGAAAGGGTAAGAGGAATACCTATTAGTTCCCTTTTACTGCAAGAGCAAAAATTTTCTCAAACCTAGTGACTCAAAACAACAGAAAATTTTTCTCTTATATTTCTGGAAGCCAGAAATCCCACGTAAGTCTCACAAGGCTGAAGAAGTCCAAACATCAGCAGGGCTGCTCTCCTTAGAGAGGCATTAGGGACAGTCCCCTTCGTTTCCCTTTACCGCATCTAGAGCTGTGTTCCAGCACTTGTAGGCTCCAGGTCCCTTCCTCCATCTTCAGATCTAGCAGTGTGCCTTCGCATGCCTTGCTCGGCTTCCTCTGTGTGGGCATCAGCTCTTCTGTGTGTAATCCAGCCCCCGCCATCTTCCTCTTTCAAGGAAAGGCTAATTATAACTACATTTAGAGCCCAATAGAAACTCCAGGACAGAATCTCCATCTCAAGATCCTTAACCATGCCTGCAAAGCCACCCTCCAACTATACAGTACATGGGAACTCTTGGGGACCATTATTCAGTCTGCCCCAGGAAAGGAGCTGGAGCTATATCCAGAGTGGAGGAGACATGGTGCAGTCAGACAGTGCATCGGTCAGGGTTTTACTAGAGGAACAGAATAGATATAATATAAGGAATGGATATTAACACCAAATATACAATCTATAAGAAATTGTAAGATTGGCTTACAATAGCCACAGAGTCAGATGAGGAAGCGCGCACAGGGCATCTGCACACTCCGGACTGAAGGATTCAATCCCGAGGCTTGGACTCACTGCAGCACTCTGTGTAAGTCTCTGTCGGCTGACGGGTCCGTAATGGAGGACTGAAGTTTCTGTAGTTGGAGGCTGAAGAGTCTG
>PVJA010036911.1:0-20742 GCA_004027025.1 Myocastor coypus
CCCGGCCTACTTTGGGAGCATTTTAGATTTTGGATTTTCAAATTAGAGATATTTAACATGTCTGTACTGTATGAGTATTAGATAAACAGCATTGGAAATTGTTGTCTTCTCAACTAAGTTGTGGTTTTTTGTTAAGAATAATAGTTTTTCTAAGAAATATTAATCTGTATATGCAACATGAGAAAATTAAAAAGGATTTTGTTTTGTTTACCTCAGCTATGTTTCCACTTGGTCTTGTTAAAGAAAATTATGTTTGTAAAGTGGAAGATTGTATATTTTTGATTGCCTTCCCTACTCCTTTCAAATAAAGAGTACATCTTGTAGCAGTTTCAAAGGTTAGGCTTTATTTTTTAACACCAGGAATTCTTAACTAAAGTATTTGTCTTAAAATATGTAATTTTTTTAGATTTAATATTGCTAATGTATTGATAAGTGACTGTCTTTAAAACTTAGATGTTTGGAGCTGGCAAGATGGTTCAGCAGTCTAAAGTGCCTGCTTAGGCAAGCTTAGGTAACTGCAGGGACCATGGTTCAATCCGTGGCACCACATGCTGCACCAGGCCCCCCCAGGGCAGGCTGAGCCAGCCATAATATACTATACTATACTATAATAAATAAATAAAAGATGTTTGATATGTGTCTTCTTATAAGTTACTTTTTGTTCTTATTTCTATGTTTTCATCTTATACTTAGTTATGAGGAATACTATATATGCATTTATGAAAAAGGAGAAAATTTTAAATTCTTTTCCAGATAACTGTTAAAAATAGTCTCAGATAACAAGTTCTAAATGGTTTTGTCACAGTATAAATGGATTTGAAATTAAAACAGCAAATTTGCTTTTTTGTTTTAGCTCTTTCAAAGACCACATGCCAGGAAAAATACTATTTTACTCAGCATCACAGGAAAGCCATAGAAATTTTATTTATTTATTTTTTCCAGTACCAGGGATTGAACTCAGGACCTTGCACTTGCCAGACAAGTGCTTATTCTACTGAGCTATCTCCCCATCCCTGCCATGGGAATTTTAGAACCAGCTAAAAGAACTGATTTTCTTCAAATAACATAAATAATCAGACAGTGTGCTTTATTAGTTAAGAAAAATACTAATAATATATTTTGGGAAGAGGCTCTTTCTTGTAATTTTGTTCCAATAGGTTTCTATTCTTGAAAATTATTAAAACATTGCTTAGGTTTCTAAGATTTATATTTGTTCTGCCTCATGATGTTCTGGAAGACCTTTTGGACCTTGATATATCTGTTTCAAAAATGGACAATTTTGTCCAGTTTGTAAGCAGCGGATGGTGTTTGGATCTGTTCTACTGACTCAAATATATGGGGCCACCAGGCAAGAGTAGCAACATCGCTGCCTATATGCAAATAAAATGTGGCAGAAATGCTGTCCTATTACATTATTTTGCATTAATTTCTCTAATATTAACCTGAGATTTCAACAAGTTGCTTTGAGAAGAATATCATTGTAAGATTGTTAATAATCTGTTGGTGTGATTGCTTGCTCTGAAAAGAAACTTCAAATGGGTCTGGTAGATGACCTAGTGATAAAGCATTTGCCAGGCATGTGTGAAGCCCTGAGTTTGGTCTCCTGCACCCCAAGGACAAAGCCAAACCCTTAAAAGCTATGTTTGTTTGTTTTGTGGTTTTAAGGACTGCATCCAAGGCATTCTCTCACTAAGCTACCTCCCCAGTCTTTTTTATTTTACATATTTATTCCAAGACAAGGACTCCCTAAAATGCCCTGGTTTGGACTGGAACTTCCAATTTAATTGCTGGGATTACAGATATGTGCCACTGTGCTTAGCAACAACTAAGCTTTTCAAATGAAATACAGAAAGCGGAGGTAGAACAAATAGAACATTTCTGCAACATACAAGTAGAGACTCCTTGGTTTTTTGTTCTTTTTTTTTTTTTTTTTGATGGGGTTGCTATGTTGGAAATGACTGGTATACTAGGGAATAGTTTTGAGTACCAGCACTGAAGTATAACATGATTTATCTGAAAATTAAATTAGGAAATATTAGACTGGGCATGGTGGCATGCGCCTATAATCCCAGCTCTAGGGATGAAAATAGGAGGTTCAGTATGAGTCTAATCTGTGTAGTGAGATCCTGTACTAAATATATAAAAAAACAAGAAAATAAATAAATAAATAAGAAGTATACAGAAAAGTGCTATGTATTAGCTATTATAATAATTATAACACTAGGCTATGGTTTATTGGGTTAGAGAATTTCTTTATTCAAAGTTCTTGGGTTTGGTGAGATAGCTCCATAGAATAAGTGCCTGCCTAGAGAGCACAGGGTCCTGAGTTCAATCCCCATACTGCAAAAACAAACAAACAAACAAACAAAGTTCTGTGAGCTATTGGGCATAGTGGCACATGCCTATATTGAGAGGCTGAGGCAAGAGAATTGCCGTGAGTTTGAGGCCAAAGTTGGTTACATAATGAGACCCTGTCTCAAGGGAAAAAAAAAAATCTGTGACCTAGAATGCAAAGTAATAGAAACAATTAAAGTTGGAAAAAATTTTATCAATCATCTGTTTCAAACCTGCACTCTAGTTTCTTGCATTGTAAAGGGTTGACCAAGACTATTCCATGAGTCACGAGAAATGCTTCAATAAAGAAATCTGTTTAATTTTACTTAAATACCATTTCTAAAAGATACTTGACAACGGGGTTTTATTTTCTTTTCAAGGAGTCACTTAATGTTATACTGAATTATGGGTCTCAGTGTAGAAACTTGCATACTAACTGATACCTACAATCTTTTCTAGTATCCCCAGTATAGGGATCCCATGGTTCAAAAAGCTATCTCATCTACAGATTAAATTTATTTCAAAATATTTTATGACATAAAAGTACATATGCAAACTTTTAAGAGTTTTATCAAACTGGTTTTTTGGAGCGTTTTTAAGGGTAGTAAAGTAGATTAAAGCTTTATCAATTTCATATCATCTCTTTGTTTCTCCATGGTTTGATTTATTTCTGTGGATGTCTTTGCCATTTTGAACTTAAATAATTTTTGTTGATGGAAAATATGGTTCCTGATTTCCCTGATTGCATTTTGGGAATGAAATTCCTCATTCTTTTTCTTCCCTCTCGTAGAGTGGGATATACTTTATGTACTGTTGGTCTTAGAGCTTTTCAGACTAGGCTGGGAGTACCTCTTAGAAATATGCTCTTATAGATAATCCAAAATTACTTGTTCAAATTTATATTTTAAGATAGCTCCATGGCACAAGTGCCTGCCTGGCAAGTACACGGTTGTGAGTTTGAACCCTGGTCCCACAAAAAAGGAGAAAAAAATATATATATAGTGATTTCACTATAATTCTAATTGTTATTATAATCCTTAAAAATATAATACCTCATCAATGCCCAGTTGAGACAAAAATAAGCTTGGCTATAAAAACTGCGGTCAAATCTATAAAAGTAATAAAAAGGAATAATTTTTCTTTTCCCGCTCTAGTTTGGGGATGTGGGCAGATCAGCTTGGGGATGGAAGAACTCACCTTATTGGAATTTACACAAACAGATGCCTCATATTTTCTTTGTAATAACTTCTCTGCTAAATATTAACATAAATCATCTAATAATGAAATTTTGTGTTTTTCTGTTTGTTTTCTTTTTGAAGGCAGGGTGAAAAGTGAGAGCTCCAGTTAAAAGGCTTGGGAAAGACCCCATATTCCCGGTTTGGTTTATTTATTTATTTATTTATTTATTTATTCATTCATTCATTTGGAGGTGCAGGGTTTGAATCCAGGGCCTTTGATCCCCAGCCATACCAAAACAAAACCTATCAAGAGCAAACATCTGGAAAGTGAATGAAAACTGTGAATAGGTGGTAAAATGTCATAAAGCCAGTGTAGGAAGGTTCATATACACTTCTTTAGGATCATTTCTTGGGACCTGATTGGTTGTGCCAATTCTGTTCCAGTAAACCCAGTTCCTTTGCTTTTAGTAGTTTATAAATAAAACATTAGAATAATACTATGGAGACACATTTAGAGAGGCAGAGGAGAGAAACTCCTCTGGATCTCTGGGGAGGAGAGAAGACCTCAAAATTAATAATAATTGTACTTAAGAGCTTGAAAGTAATACTGTCAAGAACTATTGAGAAGGGCCAGGGAGATAGCTCATGGTATAAGTGCCTGCTTGGCAAGTACAAGGTCCTGAGTTCAATCTCTAGTACTGAACTGTTCAGAGTCCTATATGCTTTAGTGGAACCTCTGGGCCTGGCTGTGTCAGGGGACACAGCCCTGATGTTTTCACTGATATTTATAGTGATTAAGCAAGAGCACAATGTTTTCTATATTAGTATATAGTAGGTATGTTCCTCTGTTTGTGTTGCTATAATAGAATGTCTTAAAACTGGAAATCCGTAAGCAATAGAAGTACTTTTCTCACAGTTCTGGAGCTGGAAGTCTAAGATCAGTTCTATGGTAGACCCAGTGTGTGGTGAGGTCCCTCTACTTCGAAGATGGCATCTTCTCACTGTGTCTTCAAGTGACAGAAGGGAAAGGCAACTCTCTAGGCATCTTTTCTAAGGACACTAACTTTATCTGTGAGCACTGACTCTATGACCTTTATCACCTCCCACAGCCTGGTTTAATTTCCTTGGTGATTAAGTTTTTGAATTTTGAATTTTAGTAAATGCAAATTTTTGAACGATAGAGAAATGTTCTTTATAAGACTTTCATGACAAGCCAGGTGTGGTGGAGCACTCTTGTAATCCCAGCACTTGGGAGGCTGAGGCAGGAGGATCAGTTCAAGTTCAAGACCAGCCTGGGCTACAAAAGTGAGCTCAAAGCCAGCCTGAACTATACAGTGAGACCCTGTCTCCAAAAGACAAAAAAGAAAGAAAGAAAGAAAGAAGAAAAGACTTTAATGACACACAGTTCCCCAAAAGCATTCTTAAAGTATTAAGTGTGACTTACCTTCATGGCATCTCTTACTATAGCAGTTAGGCTTTACTACTATATATGACGGATTATAGCAGATAGGCATACAGTGGCTGCCTATAGAATCAGAGGTAGAAGAATGAGATGGCTGGTTGTGGGCTGGGGAACCAGAGCATCAAGTCAATAGATAAAGGGCTGTAGAGTCCAATGTGTACCTGCATTAGAAACCTGTGGGGATACGTGTTAGATGGCTGAGGAACCTGTGCTGGAAGCTTGCTCAAACTAGAGAACAGCATTCACAGACAACATCCTCAGAGAAATAAAGGAGGGCCTTTTCATTCTATCTAGGCTGTAGGCCTATTGGTTGGTCCCACCCACATCTGGGGTGGGGTATCCCTCCAATTTTGTAGTCTTTGTGTCCATAATCCACAGACACACTCAGAGCTTTGCTAATCTGATGGGCTGGTCCTCACTCAAGTCAAGGTGACATATCAAGCCGGGAGTGGTGGCACACGCCTGTAGTCCCAGCGGTTGGGAAGCTGAGACAGGAGGATCGGTGCGAGTTTGAGACCAGCCTGGGCTACAAAAGTGAGCTCAAGGCCAGCCAGAATTGCATAGCGAGACCCTGACTCAAAAAGACAAAAAAAGAAAAGGTGACATATCACAGTTCCTATTTAATGTCACTGGGATAATATGATACCGCTATGCATAGGCCCATAACTACTTAGGTCTCCTGGCTTGTGGGGATTGGATATCAAATTCCTGCCACAGACTGTTAGTACGACTGCTGCAGCACTACTTACTCTTGTGGCTGTGACTTATATAATGTCTTCTTCATCTGAATTCCAAGTCACAATCTTAATGGTATTTTTTTTTTTTTTTTTTTTTTTGTCTTTTTGAGACAGGGTCTCGCTATGCAGTTCACGCTAGCCTTGAGCTCACTTCCGTAGCCCGGGCTGGTCTCGAACTTGCACCGATCCTCCTGCCTCAGCCTGCCGAATGCTGGGATTACAGGCGTGCGCCACCACGCCTGGCTATCTTAATGGTATTAATTGAGGCCAAGAACTCCTTCTGTTAGGATACTATTGACATTTTCACATCTATGTCTTTACATATAGACAGGTATCTTGGTTATACTTTTATCCTAATGTTGGCAAGATTATGATACAACAAGAATAGACTAGGTAAGAAGAAAGAGTATGTAGGAACTGGAGTGAATTTTTCCAGAACTAGCTTGGTAAAACTTAGCCGAGTTCCTTAGACTTTCTAGCCCTCAGTTTAATCACCTAAATTGAGTTAGAGTAGATAATATTTTATGTCTTTCATTGCTAACATTATGTGACTCAGTGGCTATTCATTAAATAGATGTTTAGATTAATTTATGAATCTCTTATAAACATTTATTGAATGACTACATTTTTCTATACTCAAATCATAAGAAAATAAATATCTATGTTAGTATAGTGAATACATCTTGACCATGTGGATAACTCAGGACACATTCTTTGAGGCTGTACTTTAGTGGCTATTGGGCTAAATCCTATTGGGTCTGGGAAAAGTAAGTGTAGCTCAGTCCTTAGTTTCAAAACTCACAGCCTTTGTGGAGAAAAGACTTCAACATGGTCAATCAAAAATGAGAAGTCAAGCTGGGCATGGTGGTGCATGGCTGTAATCCCAATACTTGGGAGGCTGAGGCAGGAGGATTTCTGTGAGTTCAAGACCAGTCTGAGCTACAGAAGTGAATTCAGGGCCAGCCTGAACTGCATAGTGAGACCCTGTCTCAAAAAAAGAAAAAGAAAGAAAGAAAAAGAGAAGTTACTAAGTCACTAGCAGGAGGATCAGTGTAGCTTTGTGGAGAAATAAAAATTGATCCAGAGCAAAAGATTGGACGGGATTTCAGTTAGGAGAGAAGGGGTAATACTATGCAAATACCTGCTTCGGATAATTCTCAACTATTACAGAACTGGAAAACACTTAGGAGGACCTGTGCAAAGTAGGTACTTTTTAATTCCCTGCTCCAGGATAAAGTGCACTGATGAAAAAGTGAGGAATGTGGAGTTTTCTGCTGCAGCTACTTCTCAGCTTATTAGCTGGATTGAAGACTCCCTTTTTCTAGCGGTGTGTGGTCTAAATGTTCTGATTCAGGCTAAAGTGACTGAGAAAATCTCTGACTCTTTGGCATATAATATAAATTAAGGAATATAATTGTCTTTCTGGTGAATTCAATAGCTATATTTTTAAATTAAAATAATTTCATTTTAAAGAAAAATATTTCACATAAGGTTAAAAAGTTTCATGTCAAAATAAATGTTTCTTTTAAGATATAATTATGCTTCCTGTTGCAAAATCATGGTTTAGAATTGGATCATTAGAAATTTTGCCTCAGGCCAGGCATGGTGGCACACTCCTGTAACTCAGCACTTGGAGGGCTGAGACAGGAGGATCGATGTGAGTTTTGAACTGGATTTAATGAGGTTAGAAAATTACTTTTATTTTATTTTATTTTTTGGCTGGCTGAACTCACAGAAATCCTCCTGCCTCAGCCTCCCAAAACGCATCTTCCTCAAGCACACTCAGGATATTTGGTGTGGTTGTTTTGGTACTGGGATCGAACTCTGGATCTTGCACTTGCCAGGCAGGCACTTAAAGCTGTTTCCCCAGTCCAGGATGTCTCTTTGGACAAAAATACTTCTCTTTAAGAGGACTCTTCTATATACATTTAAAAGAATACAGTTTAAAAACTCATTAGACATATATAAGAAAAATTACCTTAGGCAAACTATAGTCATTTGTAATATGAATCCTATATTGTGGTCACTGGCATTGTAGATCCAGGTTCAGTACATGAGGAATGTGGAGACAAAGAACTGAAGGAAATGAGTGGGCAGAGCAGGGAAACAAGTCATTATACCTGTCACTCTATGAGCCTCATGCTTTAGGAAATGTTTACTCAGTGCACGGCCGTTCTTTTGAGGAGAGAGGTCGCTATTTTCACTGTTTCGTGGTATTTCTGACTGCTGGTTTGCTTTTCTTCATGTTACTACTGTTTGGATTCACTGTGCTACTGAAATTGTTCCATCTTAGTCACATTTTCTAGTGCTGGAGGTCAAACCCAGGGCCTCATGCCTGCTAGGCAAGCGCTATACTACTGAGCTAGTTGCTAGCCTTGAAATTGCCTCATCTAGTGGTCATATTTCACTTACTCTGGTCCTTGGTGTGTCCTCTTCTCTAGTCCATCCTTGAAATGCTTCCTGTATTGGTCAGCATGACATTACTTTTCCATCTGTCTAGTTAATTAGACAAACTCTCTACAACCACCCCCCACACATTTCCTCTCATCCAAGGCAGTTAACTCTCTTTGTTAGTCAGTTAACTAGAATAGTTGGTTAAAATAGGAAATAAGAAGGTATGATACATAAACATTCTAAGTGTTTTAACCTCAGACATTTGCCATTCTTTTGTTGTCATATAATCGATCATTCCCTGCTCTTGTTGGTGCATTTTTTCTTTTCTTTTTTTTTTTCCGCGGGACCAGGGTTCAAACTCACAACCTTGTACTTGCCAGGCAGGCATTTGTGCCACAGAGCTATCTCCCCAGCTCCTGGTGCACTTTTTATGTATTTCTATTATTATGCTTATACTGTGTTGTGATGACTTCTGCATAGTTTTTCCTGATAGATTGTGCTTTTTGAAGTCTAGACATGACTCCTAAGGCTGATCTAGTGAGTCACAGATCTTAAGGGTGGGTTTAGGGCTCATAGGACACTGCATTCTAAGAAATACTGATGTTGTTTCCTTTTAATCCCAGGACACTGTTAGATTTCATCATACAGGAACACTTTCCATTAATACATGTCAAAGAACCTAATAGATACATGGTAAGTTTTTGAAGAGAAAAGTCAGTACTTCATGTTCTTTTGTCATGTTCTTTTGTCGGTGTGTATCTTGGAGACTGAAGCTTACAGAAGTATAGCTGGGAAAGGAAGTGTAAAGTATCTTGAACGTTGTGTTAGAGGAAGATAAGATGAACCTCATCAGAGGCAAGACAGTTGTTTTGTTTGAACTGTGCCTAGAAAAAAAACCAGGTGCTCTTATACCTTGATTGCATACATTACTTTTGAGTTGCATTTATAACTGGGTCACATATATTCTTTCCTCACACATTATGTTTATACCATAAGTATTCCTATAGTGGTAAGGTTTTCTTAATTTTAGTTTTTTATTCATGATGTCTTTATTTCCCATCTGTATTGCTGATTCTTTTTAAAATTGAAATTGTTTGCTTATGTTAATGGAAAAATATACTGAGTTTCTCTGTGACAATTTCATACTTGCGTGCATATCATGCTTTGATCACGTCTACTCTCTAGTACTGTGCTACACTCCAACCTGAACCCTGAGTCACTTCTTCTTTCCTAATAGTCCCCTTCTTAGAGAGGAAATTTAAAAATTAACCAAATAGGTTATGGGACAACGTGATTTTCTATGCTTGTGGAAAGCTTTTGATCTTTTTTTTTTAGCTTTTGATCTTAATAACTTTTCATTATTTAAACATTCTCCGAAAAAGGAATTCTGATTTTCTTGAGAACACTGCAAGTTTAACAATTTTAATTTCCTTGTGAATTCTGTTACTTGCAGCTTTTTTATTATGCATGGTGAGTGTTGGTCATAATAATCTCAGTCTTTTATATATTATTTCTAGATGAATAACTTTTCTTTCAATTTTCTTATAGCTGTTTTTTTTTTTCTTTTTACCACTTTTGCCCGTATTAATTTCTGCTCTAGTCTTTATAATTTCCTCCGCCTTTGGGCTTTGGATTTCATTTGTTCTTCCCTTTCTTGTTGGTTTAGGTGCTGCATGTTCCCGTTCTGTTTTCTTAATGTGGGAGTTCAGAGCTACAAATTTCCCTCTAGGAACTGCTTTCATTGCATCCCATAAATTTTGGTAGGTTGTGTTTGAATTTTCATTAAATTGTAAATATTGTTTAATTTCTTGTTTAATTTCATCTGTAACCTACTGGTTGCTGAGAAGGGTGTTAATTTCCATGTATTTCTGGGATTCTTGTGATTTCTTGTCATTTATTTCCAGTTTCATTGCACTGTGGTCAGATAATGTACATGGAATAATTTCTGTTTTCTTGCATATAATTCAGCATGACCTGTGCATTAGTATGTGGTCTATTTTGGAAAATGTTCCGTGTGCAGCTGAAAAAAATGTGTATTCAGAAGTGGGTGGGTTGAACACTCTGCGTATATTGACCAAATCTAGTTGCTCCAAGTTCTGGTTCAGTTGTGTGACTTTTTTGCTAATTTTTTGTCTGCTTGACCTATCTTTTTGGGATAAAGGGATGTTAAGGTCTCCTGTTAAGATTGAGATATTGGATATTAGATTTTTTATGTCCATTAAGGTTTGCTTTATATAACTTGGTGCTCACATGTTGGGTGCATATATATTTATGAGTGTTACCTCTTGGTCTTGAATTTTTCCCCTAACCAGTATGTAGTGGCCTTCTTTATTTCGTTTGATCAATCTTGCTTTGAAGTTTAGACTGTCTCCAAACAGGATTGCTACCCCAGATTTTTTCTAAGGTGCCAGGTCATGTAGTATTGTTTTCCATCCTTTCACTTTTAACCTGTGAGTTTCTTTACAAGTTAAGTGTGTTTCTTGTATACAGCATATTGTTGAATTTTGCTTCCTTATCTACTCTGCCAGTCTATTTCTTTTAGTTGGTGAACTGAGTCCATTTACATTGATGGTTATAATTGAAATGTATTGACTTAAAATTGACATGTCTTTTACTTACTACTGTTTACCACTTTTTCTCCTGTGTTTAATTGTGTACCCTATTTGGTGGGTTCTTTCTGTTCCCATTTGTGGAGTTCAGATCATTTTGGTCCCTCTCTAAAATATTTTTTAGTAGTTTATGTAGGGTTGGCTTTGACATCATGAAATTCCTTAGTTGTTCCTTGTCATGCAAGTATATCACTTCTCCCTCATACATGAATGAGAATTTTGTTTGGGTTGGAATTTGTTTTTATGGAGGACTTGAAGCACTCTACTCCATGCTCTTCTTGACTTCATGGTTTGTGAAGAGAAATCTGCCATTATTCTGATGGGTTTTCCTTTAAATGTGATCTGTTTCTTTTCTCTAGTGGCTTTTAGTATATTGTTCTTCTGCTGGATTTCTGGGATCTTGACTATTATATGTCTGGGTGTCTTTTTAGTTGGGTTGATGTTATTATAGTTCTGTATGCTTCCTTTATGTAAATGTCCCATTGTTTTCTCACATTTGGGAAATTTTCTGCTATTTCTTCTGCCCATATTCATTTTGTATCCTTTGTATTGACTCCTTCTTTCTCATTGATTCCTATTAATCTCACGTTGTTCATTTTTGCATCATCTTGCAAATGTTGAATTATTTTTTCCTGCATCTTAGTTATTTTATTTAAGAGATCCTGTCTTACCTTTTCCCTAGCTGTTATGGTGTCTTCAAGATCTATGACTCTATCTTCACTTTCCTTCACATGGTTTTGCCAGCTTGTGACTGAGATTTTATTTTCTTGCATATCTCTTTGAAATTGTTTCATGTGATCTATTTCTTTCCTCTATTGCTCATTCAGGGAATACATGATTTTTCTCCTCTCTTCTAATTTTTTATCAATGTCTTCCTTAGTAGCATTTTTTCATCATAGTTATCCTTTCTTTCTCTACTTCAGAGATTGTTTCTGCTCTGCTCTCCTCTCTACCTTTCTGCTGTTGTTCCCCTAAATTAGAGATCTTTTGTACTTCAGAGGTTATTTCTTTTCTGACTTCCTCTATATGTTTCTGCATTTGTTTTCTACTTCAGATTCTATTAATTCATGCATTTCCTTTTTTACTTCAGATAGTATCATTGATCTGAACTCCTCTATAAATTTCTGCACTTGTCTGTCTACCTCAGGTGCTACCAGTTCAGAGATTTCAGCTGCCTGATTCCCATTTTCTACAATGGTACTGTCTTCTGTATTTGTTCTGGGTGGACTCAGGACTTGAGATTGCGTCTTGTTCCTTGTCTTTGTCATTTTGTATGATCTCTGCACTTTGGTGAAGTTATGCTGTTAGTGTGTATCAAAATTTGGGTCTGGATCCACCAGTCTTGATCCCTTTCACATGTGTCTGGCTGGGTCTGGCTGCTCCTGCTCAACTGGGCACAGGCTGGGATGGTCAGCGTGGGCGATCGGGGGCTGGCTCCAGTGGCGCAGGGGCACAGGGGCGCAAGCCGATGGACAGGTCCTGCCTGGGCACAGGCCCAAGTTGGTCCACTGAGAGGTATTAACTGAAGAACCACAAATTTAGAAGGTTTTTTTTTTTTCTTTTCTGGCTCTTTGCAGGCTCTTTCAAGGTGATAGTTGATCAATCCCTGATGCCCACCCTTAAGGAAGTATGTAGTTGCTTTTGTTTACTCTTGTCTTGAGATCTGGCCTATGGCAGAAGAGTGTCTGTCTCTAGTTATAAAGTCACTTTATGTTTCATGCTGTCCTTGAGAGCCTGGCCCTGCCTAACTGCCTATAATGTTTCTGCCTTAGGGTGGATCTGGGAGTTGGGCATGGTGGCACATGCCTGTAATCCCAGAATTTGGGAGGCTAAGGCAGTAGGATCAGTGCAGTTGGAGACCAACCTGAGCTATAAAAGTGAGTTCAAGGTCAGCCTGAACTGCATAGGGAGACCCTGTCTCAAAAAGACAAAAAAAAAAAAAAAAAAAAAAAAAAAAAAAGGGTGAGTCTGAGGATCAAACTGCAGTCCCTTGTGCCTTTTGGGATTGCCAATGCAAGTGCTTAAGCCACTGAACCAACTGGAAAGCTCCCAACCACTTTGTGTGTGTGTGTGTGTGTGTGTGTGTGTGTGTGTGTGTGTGTGTGTGTTTTAGGGAAGGGCTACATGGTGTTCATGGTCTCACTATTAGATCAGACTTGCAATGATCAACCTCTTTACAGCCTCCCAAGAGCTGGGATTACAGGCGCATGCCATGTGCTGGAAATTTGAATATATAGATACAGGGAGAAAAAAACTGATCTGGGATGAATGGCCTCCAAAATGATATAGGAGAAACATGATCCGTAACCTGAAAAGTACCTGGGATGAGTTCATGTTCTCTAAACCCAAAGAATGAATTTTAGGAACAAATGGAGTTTATGAGCAGAATAGATTTATTAGGGGAAAGAAAGCTCCTGTCCAAGAGAGGAGCAGGACAGGGGTGGTCCTGAGAAGCTGTCTCTTCCAGGGATTTTCATAGAGGAAAACCATGTGGCAAGGTGGGTCCTAAGGTTGTGGAGGAGAAAGACATGGGAATTCAGGTGGGCATGGGGTGGGACAAAACTGTGGTCAACCAATGAGATTACAAGCACCACTGTTCAGGTAAAATTGATTAAAATTGGGATCCAATGGGAAGGCAAGTCACATAGCAAGCGGGCAAGAATACCACCTATTGGGCTTGGGCTCATAACTCTTTGCAGGCTCTTTCAAGGTGATAGTTAGTTGATCAATCCCTGATGCGCACCCTTAAGGAAGTATGTAGTTGCTTTTGTTTACTCTTGTCTTGAGATCTGGCCTATGGCAGAGGAGTGTCTGTCTCTAGTTATAAAGTCACTTTATGTTTCATGCTGTCCTTGAGAGCCTGGCCCTGCCTAACTGCCTATAATGTTTCTGTCTAATTCAGCTGCCTACAACAATATCTTCCTTCTCACCCACTTGTCTCTGTGTTCCTCCAAATCTAAAATTCATCCTTTTCATCACAAGATCAAGATAGAAAAAGTCAGGGTATGTAGTGGTTTTATCAACCCCAGGGAGCAGAAATCTTATTAAAAAGAGATCAAAGTTGGGGCCAGGGAGATAGCTCAGTAGATAAGCGCTTGCTTGGCAAGTGCAGGGTCCTGATTTCAATCCCCAGTACTAAAAAAAAAAAAAAGAAAGTTTACAATCCCATTTGTGGTTTTCTCAGTTTAAATTTTATAGTACAGGGCTAGGGAGATAGCTCAGTGGCATAAGTGCCCATGCAGCAAGTGCAAGGTTCTGAGTTTGATCCCTAGTACCAGACACACACACACACACACACACACACACACACACACACACACACAGACAAAGTTGGTAGTACAGTAACATAATTAAGAATCAAAGTTATATAAAATAATGTTCTTAGCCGGGCGTGGTGGCTCACACCTGTAATCCCAGCACTCGGGAGGCTGAGGCAGGAGGATCGGTGCGAGTTTGAGACCAGCCTGGGCTACAGAAGTGAGCTCAAGGCCAGCCTCCACTGCATAGCGAGACCCTGTCTCAAAAAGACAAAAATAAATAAATAAATAAATAAATAAGAATAATAAAATAATAAAATAATGTTCTTTAAACTGTCTTGTGCCACCTTTGTCTCTCATCAGTTTTTTTTTTTAAATGTTTTATTTATTTATTTATTTATTTATTTATTTATGGCCGCCTCAGCCTCCCTTGTGGGTGGGGCTGGTGCAGCATGTGGTGCCAGGGATTGAACTGTGGTCCCTGTGGTTGCCTAAGGTTTCCTAAGCAGGTGCTTTAGACCACTGAACCATCTCGCCAGCCCTCTCATCAGTTTTATATGTTTT
The DNA here is from genome assembly GCA_004027025.1 of Myocastor coypus. Taxonomy (NCBI): domain Eukaryota; kingdom Metazoa; phylum Chordata; class Mammalia; order Rodentia; family Myocastoridae; genus Myocastor; species Myocastor coypus. Next base: position 14,536 of record PVJA010036911.1, read on the forward strand.
GTCCTGCACTCATTCAACTCATAATTTTTTTTTTTTTTTTTTTTTTGTCTTTTTAAGACAGGGTTTCCCATGCAGTTCAGGCTGGCCTTGAGCTCACTTTGTAGCCCAGGCTGGTCTCATTCACAATGATCCTCCTGCTCAGCCTTCTGAATGCTGGGATTACAGGGGCAAGCCTCCACACTGGGCTGGGAACTCATACTTACTGAGTCTTACTGTTGCAGGCAGCTGAGTTAGATAGAAATATTATAGGCAGGGCCCGGCGGGATGGCTCAGTGGTCTAAAGCGCCTGCTTGGGAAGGCTTGGGCGGCTTCAGGGACCGCGGTTCAATCCCCGGCACCACATGCTGCGCCAGCCCTGCCCTCAGGGCGGGCTGAGCCGGCCATGGAGATGAGTGAATAAACAAACAAAAGTTCTGAAACAAGAAAGAAATATTATAGGCAAACAGACAGGGCCAGGCCTTCAAGGACGACATGGAAGACAAGGTGACTGCACAACTAGAGACAGACACTCCTTCGCCTTCGGCCAGACCTTGTGACTCTATGGCCAGATCTCGAGACAGGAGTAATTAAAAGCAACTACATAGTTCCTTAAAGATGGGCATCAGGAGCCTGTAATCCCAACCACCACCCCCCCCAAAAAAAGATGGGCATCAGGGATTGATATGCTAAATAAGTATCAATCACCTTGAAAGAGCCTAGAAAGAGTCATGAACCCTAGCTCAATAGGTGGTATTATTGGCCCGCTTACTATATGACTTGCTCTCCCATTGGACTCTAATTTCACCTGAGCAATGGTGCTTGTTATATCATTGGTTGATCATACTCTTTGTCCCACCTCATGCCCACCTAGGTGAGTTCCCATGTCTTCTACACAACCTTAGACCCACCTCACCACATGGTTTTCCTCTATAAAACCCCTGGAGAATCCAATTTCCTGGGGCAACACACTCAGGTTCCCCTTCTGTTCCAGGTCTCGGACAGAAGCTTTCTTTCTCCTAATAAATCTATTCTGCTCATAACCTTCGTTTGTTCCTAAAATTCATTCATCGATTTTAGAGAACGCGAACTCTTCAAGGTTGGGCATCATTTTCCCCTGCATCATTATCTCTCAGTGTGTCCCAGACACTGTTTGGTATAACTCCAGTTATAGAAATGAATAGAAAAGAAGAGAAAAAAGAAAAAAGCCATCCTAGTGTGTACCATAGACAGTAGGCAAGTAAGTTATAGAAGAGATAAGACAAATAAAGCCAGGGACAGGGAAGAGGGACTTGGAGTTTTAAGAGTAGTCAGCACTAAGCCGGGCGTGGTGGCACACGCCTGTAATCCCAGCACTCAGGAGGCTGAGGCAGGAGGATCGGTGCAAGTTTGAGACCAGCCTGGGCTACAAAAGTGAGGTCAAGGCCAGCCTGAACTGCACAGTGAGACCCTCTCTCAGAAAGACAAAAAACAAACAAACAAAAAAAAAAATTAAGGAAGAGTAGTCAGCACTAAGCCAAGACTTGAAGGAATTATGGAAACAAAGCCACACAATGCAGCTCCCTAGGGAGGCTTGCCCACACAAGGCCCTCAGGTGGAGGGTGTGTGTATTCAAGGAGAAGCAGGAAGTCCATGGAGGTTGCAACACCCCAAGGGAAGAATTAGAGGCCTGAAAACACAGAGTCTTCAGAATATATTGTTCTGTGTAATTTGAAAGATACTTTAGAATGTGAAAAGAGTGGAGCTGGTGCAGCTTGTGGTGCTGGGGACTGAACCGAGGTCCCTGTGGTTGCCTAAGCTTGCCTAAGAAGGCACCTGAGACTGCTGAGCCATCTCACCAGCCCCTCAAAATGATTTGAAAGTTAAGAACGAAGATAGAATTAGTAACATGCAATCTCTGTTAAGATAATCTGTTATAAGATTCTTATAAGGGCCCGGCGGGATGGATCAGTGGTCTAAAGCGCCTGCTTGGGAAAGCTTGGGCGGCTTCAGGGACCGCGGTTCAATCCCCGGAACCACATGCTGTGCCAGCCCTGCCCTTGGGGCGGGCTGAGCCGGCCACAAAAATGAGTGAATAAACAAATAAAGGTTCTGAAACAAGAAAATAAATAAATAAATAAAATAAAATAATTCTAAAAAAAAAAGATTCTTATAAAATAATTGAAAAACGTTAATTTTTAATTAAAGTTTAACTGTCTTTTCTTTTTATTCTCCTAGTGCTGCTCAGATTCTTGGTGGGTACCCTGATCTTTACTATACAAGGTTTGGCAGTTTTGAACAGATGTTAAACCATCATGGTTGGTTTGAGTATAATTCTTAAAAAATAGAATTTTAGTGACAAATTGAATTAGTATTTCTCTTTTTAGATTTAGAAAATTGTTCAGAGCCAAGTTAGGATTACTTGAAGAAGAGGAGGAGGACAATGAGTTAATTGCATTTCTCTTACATGTGGGTTTATAATGTTATTCTTTCCTGATTAACATTTGAATTACTCTTTACTTTTTTTTTTTTGTCTTTTTGAGACAGGGTCTTGCTATGCAGTTCAGGCTGGCCTTGAGCTCACTTTTTGTAGCCCAGGCTGGTCTCGAACTTGCACCAATCCTCCTGCCTCAGCCTCCCGAGTGCTGGGATTACAGGCGTGCGCCACCACGCCCGGCTAAATTCGGTTGCTTTTAATAGCTCATGGGTAAGCTGAAAAATCAGAAGCTGATTTTACAATTTTTTGGCAGCTAAGTGAGATTACTGAGAGCTAGTTGCTGGAGCTCAGCATTCCTCAAGTATTAATTTGTGACTTTTTTTCTTAATTCAGTTTTCTTTGACATGCTTATGGATGTATACATGATTTATCACAGCATTCCACTTGTTTAAGTGTGTAGTTTAAGGCTTTCAAGATAATGATCAGAATTGTTCAGTTTCACAATTCAGTTTTAGAATAATTCTGTCACTCTAGAAAGACCCCTTGTGCCCATCTACAGAGACCAAGAGATGTTAGGAAGGTAGTGATGCCGGAAGAAAAAATTGATCTGAGGTGGATGACCTCCAATAAGGAACCTCCAAATGATATAGGGAGAACCGGTCCTCAACCTGAAAAGTACCTGGGACTAGTTCATGTTCTTTAAAACTGAAGAATGAATTTTATTTTTTTTTTATTTATTTATTTATTTTTTTTTTTATTTTTTTCTTGTTTCAGAACCTTTATTTGTTTATTCACTCATTTTTATGGCCGGCTCAGCCCGCCCTAAGGGCAGGGCTGGCACAGCATGTGGTGCCGGGGATTGAACCGCGGTCCCTGAAGCCGCCCAAGCTTTCCCAAGCAGGCGCTTTAGACCACTGAGCCATCCCACAAGGCCCCTGAAGAATGAATTTTAGAAACAAACAAAGGTAATGAGCAGGACATATTTATTGAGAGAAAGAAAGCTCCTGTCTGAGAGAGGGACAGGAGAGGGGTCCTGAGTGGGTGTCCCCCAGAAGCTGTCTCTTCAAGGGACTTTTATAGAGGAGAAGATGTGGGAACTCACTTAGGGGGTTATGAGGTGGGACAAAATTGTAGTCAACTAATGAGATTACAAGCACCATTGCTCAGATCCAATTGATTAACATCGGGATCCAATGGGAAGGCAAGTCACAGCAAGCGGCAAGATTGCCACCTATTGGGCTTGAACTCATAACTCTTTGCAGGCTTTTTCAAGGTGATAGTTGATCAATCCCTGATGCCCACCCTTAAGGAAGTGTGTAGTTGTTTTGGTTTACTCTTGTCTTGAGATCTGGTCCATGGCAGAGGAGTGTAAAGTCACCTTGTCTTCCATGTCGTCCTTGAGGGCCTAGACCTGTCTGACTGCCTATAATATTTCTATCAAATTCAGCTGCCTACAGCAGTAGGAGGGGAGAAGAAGGAGCTTGAAGAGGAATTAAGGCTTCCCATGTCTATGTACTAGTTACCACCATAAAGGTGTTTATTATGGACTTCAAACGTATACAAATAACAAAAGAAAAACAAAGTAACTGGCCTTCTTAAAAAAAAAAAGAAGAAGAAGAAGAAAGAAAAGGAAAACCTGTTTTCACTCCCGGCACTACATAACTGGTCACCCACTTTCTGTCTCCATAGGTTTTCATTTGTGGGTGCTTTGTATACATGAGCCACACAGTATACATTTCTTCCATGAGCATATTGCTGAGTTCATCCCTGCTGTGTCCTAACAGTTTTTTCCTTCGTGTAAGTGGCAGCAGCCATGTGGGACTATACCACATTTTGCTTGTCCATTTGTTTACCAGTTGAAGACATCTGGGTTGTTTGCTTTCTTTTTTTTTTTTTTTTTTTGGCTGTTTTGCACCCATGCTTCTGTGAATAGTCATCTAAGTTTTTGTGTGGAGACATTACTTCATTTCTTTCTTTCTTTTTTTCAGGACTGGGGTTTGAATCATGACCTTGCCTTTGCCAGGCAGGAACTTATGCTATGGAGCTATCTCCCCAGGCCCCTATCATTCCTTCATTTCTCTGGGTAGACTACAAGTAGAAATGCTGGATTTTTTAGTAAATTAATATTTGACTTTTTAAAATCCTGATAAAATATAACAAATGACTTGAGCCATTATTAAGAATGTGTTGCAAGGGCCCGCCAGATAACTCAGCTGACTAAAGCACTTGCTTAGGCAGAATGCAGAGGCTGAGGTTTGACCTGGGCAGTGCAGTCCTGGACCCTCGGGCACACTGATATGGCAATTGAGACTGGGTGTGGTGGCGCATGCCTGTAATCCCAGTGCTTGGGAGGCTGAAAACAAGGTAATACTTGGGTTGGAGAAGGAAAAAGTGGAAGTTATTTCTTCTTGTAATGTAGATTCTAATAAGACCAAAGAAGTTACAGCAGAAAGACCTAAGTCTTTTGAGTACTTCTGCCTCAGGACTTGTGTCAGGAGCAAGTGAACAGCCAGGTTCAGTGTCATGAGCAGTGCTGCTAACTCAGGAGGCTGAGATGGGAGGATTGGATGTTGAGGCTGGGCTGGCCAACTTAGTGAGACGCTTCTCAAAATAAAAAATAAAAGGAAGCCGGGCATGGTGGCTCACGCCTGTAATCCCAGCACTCGGGAGGCTGAGGCAGGAGGATTGGTGCGAGTTTGAGACCAACCTGGGCTACAAAAGTGAGCTCAAGGCCAGCCTTAACTGCATAGTGAGACCCTGTCTCAAAAAGACTAAATAAATAAATAAATAAATAAATAAAATAAAAAAAAATAAAAGGAGCTGGAAATGTAGCCCAGTGGTAGAATACCCCTGGGCTGGATCCCCATTACTGGAAAAAGCAAAGCAAAACAAAAGAGCAACAACAGACAACCACAATGGTATAGTGAGTTCATAATGACAGTTCATGTGGTTTTTTTTGAAGTACTCTTCTATGTATTTAACTGATCTGTAAACAGAACTATATAAAAACTTCATATTGGGAGGCTGAGGCAGGAGGATTGGTGCAGGTTTGAGACCAGCCTGGGCTACAAAAGTTAGCTCAAGGCCAGCCTGAACTGCATAATGAGACCATGTCTCAAAAAGACAAAAAAAAAAGACTATAGATTTATTTAACAATGTATACCAACTTGCAGAGGGTATGTTTGAAGGAAGTCTGAGTCTGCAGTTTCCACAGAAGCAGGACCTATATAAAGATTGCATATCTACTTTTTGTGTATATATATTTTATTTTAAAGGAATGTAGGGTTGGCAAGATAGCTCAGCAGACTAAGTGCGTGCTTAGGCAAGTGCAAGGACTGGGGGTTGGATTCCTGGCACCACACACTGCGCTGGCTCTATCCCCAGGCTTGCTGAGCTGGCCACTGAGACCCAGGCATGGTGGCATACCCCTATAATCTCCGTGCTGAGGAGGCTGAAAATGTGAGGCTCACTATGAGTCTAAGCTGCACAGTGAGACCCTGTATCAAATAGATAAAAATAAAATAAAGTAAAATTAAATTTAAAAATTGCCATATAATCATTCAGAAAGAAAAGAAGATCCCCATGTCCCATCATCAAGTAAAATTGTTGTTTACATTTTGACACATTGACATGTAGTCTCTCTCTTTCTTGTGTGTTTTGATCAGGAGAAAATGTAGCAATAACCATACTATGGTATAATTTTTGTTGTTTCCTTTTTTCTTATGATGCTGTGATTAAACTCAGCATTCCTAGTCCTTATAATTTCAAATCTTTTTTTGTTTACTAAAAATAAATTGGGGCCAGGGAGATAGCTC
>PVJA010036912.1:0-20749 GCA_004027025.1 Myocastor coypus
TTTTTCTTGTTTCAGAACCTTTGTTTGTTTATTCACTCATTTTTTTGGCCGGCTCAGCCCTCCCCGAGGGCAGGGCTGGCGCAGCATGTGGTGCCCGGGATCGAACCGCGGTCCCTGAAGCCATCCAAGCTTTCCCAAGCAGGCGCTTTAGACCACTGAGCCATCCCGCTGGGCATGAGGTGGTAAGATATATTATCAGAAGCTGGGTGTGGTGGCGCACGCCTGTAATCCCAGCACTTGGGAGGCTGAGGCAGGAGGATCGGTGCGAGTTCGAGACCAGCCTGGGCTGCGAAAGTGAGCTCAAGGCCAGCCTGAGCTGCATAGTGAGACCCTGTCTCAAAAAGACAAAAAAAAGATATATTATCAGAGCTAGGTGTGTTGGCCCACATCTGTCATCCCAGTACTCAGGAGGCTTAGACAGGAAGGTTGCTGAGAGTTAAGAGCCAGCCTGAGCTACACAGCAAGATCCTGTCTCAAAAAAAAAGTGATGAGACGAGCTCAATCCTAGTTCTATCACTTGTCAGTCCTTGAGGCCATGAAATGATCTTATAAATCAGTGGTTTGTGACCCCATTGGGGGTCGAACGACCAAAACACAGGGCTCGCCTAAAGCCATGGGAAAATGTTATTTATTTGGAATTACAGTTTTGAAGTAGCCACCAAAATTATTTTTTGGTTTGGGGTCACTGCAATGTGAGGAATTATATTGTGGGATCATGGCATTCGAAAGGTTGAGAATCACTGCTGTAAGTGGTCTTACTCAGGGTTGGGAGGCATACATCTTAATCTACATACAACATATATTTGGGGTCTGCTAGTGTTTGGGCATTCTTTGTCTAATTTGCTCCCTGGCCAAAGGTGACATAGTGAGTATGTAGCAGAGACTGAGTGTTGGGGACACTGTAGTTAGCAATGACCCAAGCCCCTACTCTTGGGGAGCTGACACTCTTAGGAGCACAACCAGTAAGTGCTGCTGTAGTGCAACCTAAAGTGTCATTGCAGTAGCTGGGACGTGGTATTAGAAGAGGGTAGTCGAGGGAGGGAGGGAGGGAGGGAGCCACTGGCTTGGGGTGACAGGCACAGATGTTAGAGAGTCCTGCTGAGTTCCAGCAGTGGTCAGTGTGGCCACAGAGACAAACAGCAGGGGGGTGCCAAACGGACAGTATGGAACAGGGAGTGCCTTAGTCTCTCTATTAAAGAAAGCCCAGCTGACATACCCAGGAGACTGAGGCAGGAGGATCACTGTATGTTCAAGGGCAACATGGACTACCAAATGAGCCCCTGTCTCAACAAAACAAAATGAAAGCAAGAAAGCCAGTGAGCAAGTGAGCCAGCGTCCTGGGCACAACATAGGCACTGCATGTGATCAGAGTTCCTGGCCTGAGGGCGGCTGGGCAAGTGTGTGTGCTAAACAGTGCAGTGAGGGAAGCAGTGTGCTGGGTCAGAAAGCAGAGGAAGCTGGAGGCTGGGTGGTGGCTGGAGTTACAGGACACCTGGAGGTCGTGGAGGAATGGGGGTGGCATTGTGGTTACCATGGGCCCCAGAGTTTGACTGACCACTCTGCTTGCGACACCGTACTCCCACAGTCTTTGCTTCTCTCCAGTTCCACCACACATGGTGAGTTTAGGACTTGTCCCCTGCTGGAAAGGATCCTGTCTGCCCTGGACATCACTGGGCCACTGCTTCAACCCTACTTCCTGAGTGGAGTGGCCTGTCCTCGCTTCTGCCCTACCCCCTCCTTGCTTCCGTCCTGTTCCTCTTTCTGGCTGACTCCTGCTCCTGAGGTTACTCAGCCAGCCCCGTAATGGTCTTGTTCCTATGGACTGAGGGTGCTGGGGACAGGGCTGAGGCTCCCACCGGGCCCCTGTGGCCCACCCTCTTGCTATAGCAGGGCTGCCTGGAACAGAGGTTGTGGGGCCTGAGGCAGCAGTGGCCCGTCGTGGCCCTTGTCCTTGCCTAGCCACCTGAGCCGCTTCACCTCTCCTTTAGCTTAGCATCGAGGACTTCACAGTGTATGGTGGTGTGTTTGGAAATAAGCAGGACAGCGCCTTTTCTAACCTGGAGGTGAGCATCCCCTTCCAGCTCAGGCTGTGGGTGGGTGGGTGTTCTGTGTTCCCTGTCCCAGCATGCTAAAAACAGTAGCCTTTGGGCTGGATGTGGTGGGTCCTCACTTAGAATCCCAGCTCACGTGAAAGGATTGCAATTCAAGCCCAGCCTCAGTGACTTAGCAAGCCTCTGTCTCAAAAGAGGCCAGGGAGTGCTGGGACTACGCTCAGTAGAAAAGTCCTGGGTTCAATCCCCTGTAGTGTGCACATGTAGAGGTGTACACACTCTGTCTGTCTGTCTGTCTCTCTCCATGCAGGCTTTGAGCGTTGAAAGGCCTGGGGTCTGAGTGTCAAGGGCCCCAGGGGAGTCTCCTTTATGACCACAGTGGGGACTGTGGCCCCCAACTTAGTCTCCTCCCCTCCCCTCTGCCCCCAGAATGCCCTGGACCTGGCTCCATCCTCACTGGTGCTGCCTGCAGTTGACTGGTATGCAGTCAGCACCCTGACCACCTACCTGCAGGAAAAGCTGGGTGCCAGCCCACTGCATGTGGACCTGGCCACCCTGCGTGAGCTGAAGCTCAATGCCAGCCTCCCTGCTCTGCTGCTCATCCGCCTGCCCTACACAGCCAGGTGAGCCAGATGTGGAGGTGACAGGGTGCTCTCTGAGCCTCCACAGTGAGGTAGAGCTCCCCGTCCTGTCTGGGTCACAAGACAGGTGTCCAGGTGGCAAGTCTGAGGTAAGTGGAGAAGCAGGGCGCTCCCGGGCACCAAGTTGAAGGGCTGTGGGCTGGAGGAGGGTGCTGGACCTGAGCAGCTCTCATGCTGTGTCCCATCTGCAGCTCCAGTCTGATGGCGCCCAGGGAGGTCCTCACGGGCAACGGTGAGTGGGCCAGGAAGAACATGCATCTGCACCCCACCCTCAGGTTCTCCTCCTCTTGCCGTGCTGCAGCCCCTGGGGTGGTGCCTGGGGCCCAGGCTTTGCCCAGGTTTACATGTCCTGGAACTTCAGGTGTAAAAGACCAGAAACACTTGGGCAGAACAGTTAGGAGAAGAAGGCCGGGTGTGGGGGCAAACTCCTGTCATCCCAGCACTCAGAGGCTTGAGGCAGGAGGTTTGTAAGTTCAAGGCTGTCCTGGATGACCTAGCAAGACCGGGTCCAAAAAATAAGCAGAAAAAAAGCCCCAAAACGACAATTTGGAGGACTTGTCTTTGCTGTAAAGGGTACTGGTCATTCCTACTACCCTTAGGTTGGGCCACTTGCTCTCGACCTAGAGGCTGAAGCCATGGCTGTGCTGGGGAGGCTGACTAAGGGAGGGGATGAAGGGGCTGCCACTAGGCGTGCTTGGTGGCTGAGTGGGGGAGTGTTTTTTAAGCTGCTACCTGGTGACTAGGTCCCCTGCTCTCTCTTGCCACACCTCAGATGAGGTTATTGGGCAGGTGCTGAGCACTCTGAAGTCTGAAGATATCGCCTATACTGCCGCATTCACAGCAGTGCGCCCCTCCCGGGTATGTGTCCTTCAGGGTGTTGTGTGTCCCAGGGCTCAGGGAAGCAGTGTGCAGAGGACCCTGGTGGGACAGCATGGTGAGAAGGGCCTCCTGTGCCCTGTGGGCAAGCCCCAGGCTGCCAATGGGGAGGGCAAGGTCCAGGTTGGGGTGTGCTTCCAAAACAGTTGGCAAAGGCTTCCTGGCTCTTCCTTCAGGTGACTCGAGATGTAGCCATGGTGGCTGGGCTAGGTCGCCAGCTGCTCCAAAAGCAAGCAGCATCACCTGTGATCCATCCCCCTGTGACTTACAATGACACTGCCCCGAAGATCCTGTTCTGGGCCCAGAATTTCTCTGTGGAGTACAAAGGCCATCAGCAAGACCTGACCTACCGCACTTTTGGGTCACCAGAGCTCAACCTCACCGGCTCCTTCTGGAATGACTCCTTGGCTGAGTGAGGGCCAGGGTTGGGCTTCCTGCCACTGGGGGCAGAGAGCAAGACAGGGAGCCAGGGGGAAGTAGGTGGTATCTCCTGTGGGTCTGTTACAAGGGGACTCCTCGTGGCCTTGAGGCCTTGGTAGGCCCTGGGCTGTGGACAGTGCAGTCATCCATTCTGGGGCTCCTGGACCCACCCATTGTCCTCAGCCCAAAGCATCACCAGGGAGCTCATTTGTGACCCCAAGAGGGAAATGAAAAGATGGATAGTGGACTGAGGTGCCACAGATATGGGACCTAACTGCTGGTTCCAACCCAGTCCCAGCTTGGTTATATCCCCTTCTGTCCAGTGGGGACAGTCTTTAGTAGTGGCTGTGGTGATCTGGGGCACTTTAGTAGGGTAGATCTGGGTGCTTGCTTCTCAAAGCCACTCTACCCCACTTCCACTTTTCTTTTGACCACAGACTCTCACTGACCTACAATGGCCTCTTCGATGCCACGGTGACATTCAAGTGAGTTCTGGGGCAGTGGGCTACGAGTGAACTCACATGACTTGGTTCCTCTGCTAACCTGCCACTGCCGCCACCTCGCAGGTTCATCCTGGCAAGCCGCTTCTACTCGGTGTCTGCCCGAGACTGGTTCACCATGGAGCGCCTTGAAATCCACAGCAATGGCTCCATCACTGCCTTCAATGCCTCCCAGGTCACGGGGCCCAGCATCTACTCTTTCCGCTGCGAGTATGTGAGCAGCAGCAGTCCAATGGGCAACCTCCTGGTGCCCCACACGCAGCCCTCACTGTGGCACATCACCCTCCAGGACTTCCAGGTGCATCCAGGGTGGTGGCAGTCAGGGGAGGGAGTTTCTACAGGCTCAGGCCTCCACCCCCCCAGGGCCACCCGTTCCCTCCTGACCTGAGTCCTTCTGTCTCCCAGATCCAGGCCTTCAATGTGACAGGAGAGCAGTTTTCCTATGCCAGTGACTGTGCAGGATTCTTCACTCCGGGCATCTGGATGGGGCTGCTCACAACCCTCTTCATGCTCTTCATCTTCACGTATGGGCTGCACATGATACTAAGCCTCAAGACCATGGATCGCTTTGATGACCACAAGGGGCCCACCATTGCTTTGACCCAGATTGTGTGACCTGTGCCAGTGGGGGGTTGAGGGGTTGGTGGTGTGTCCCACAGGGAGGGTGTCCCCTCTTTCTCCCACAGCATGAACCCCCCCAGGCTGTCCTGCTCCCTCTTCAGCCGCTGCAGCTTCCTGGGGTTGTCCCTGTACCTGCCAACAAGGTGTACATATTCTTCATAGGCAGTACACCCATCCCCAGGCTTGGTCATCATCACAGGAGAGAACATCTGGGGTCCCGTTTTTGTTATTTATTCTTGTCTCTACCATCATCCCTTGCTATTCATAGTGCTTTTGTGTGCAAATTATCCAACCCCACACTCTGGGGCTCCCATGAGCAGCCAGGAGCTTGGAGTCCCCTGGGTGTGTTTGGGGTATGGAAATACTACCCCCACTTCCCGCTGGGCTGCCGTTCAGTTATGTGCTAAGGGTATGCCATGTGTGGGTTTGTTTTTGTGGCCTTAGAGGGAAGGGACCGACTTTCATAGCAAGTGGGCTGGGTGTGATCACTGGGTTTCTGGAATATTCTTACCCATGAACACCTGGTGGAGGAGTCTGGGGCCATCTGTTGTTTCCTTCCAAATAAAATAAACAAGGGTCACCATGTGTTGGGCCTCTTGTCACTCATTTCTGCTTAGGGCATCAGGTGTGTGGACGCTTGGTTTGGCAATGCAGAAAGAGGCACCCGGATGTAGCTGAGCCAGGCCATGGCCAGTGACCCAAGAATGCAAGGCTGGGGGCGTATTTTAGCGCTCTGCACTGCTAACCAGTGAGGGTATGAAGGGGCTGCCAGGGCCACGTCCAATGAATGCAATAGCAATTTTTGTGTCAAGGGGGGGGTGTCCACCCTGATTGCTGCAGCAGCGCGCACCCGACCCACGGGAACGAGCGGAGGCTCCCGAGGGGCGGGGCGGGTGGGGCGGGGCGCGCGCAGCTCCCGCGCAAGGATCCCTCCAGTGTCGCAGCACCAGCGGCTGGCCCGCCCCGCCACGCCTCTCCCTGGGCCCTAGTCTAGTGAATCGTGTCTGAAGCATCGCGCTCGCTCCGAGGTCTGGGCATCTGTGGCGCTCCTGGAAGGCAAGCCACAGAGGCTGCATCGCTGGCCAGGCACGGCGAGGCGCGGGCAGGTTGTGGGACTCTTTGACGCGGCGGAGGGGTCGCACAGAGGCCGAAGAGCCGCCATCTTTGGTCCAGTGCGGCGGCGGTGGCGGCGGCAGCTGCTGCTGTGGTGAAGGAGGAGGAGGAGCCGCGCGGTGCTGGCACCAAGGCCTGACCATGGACGAGGAATACGATGTGATCGTGCTGGGGACCGGTCTCACCGTAAGTGTGGCCCGGGTGCCCGTGGTTCCGCATCATGCACCCTGTAATCTCAGTGATGATGCAGCCCTGGCCGCCGGGCCCATCCTCCCGTTATTGCCATCCTCCGCTTAGGACCTTGAAAAGCCAGCACCGTGCCCACCACGTCCCCTCTCCCCTGCAGTGTCTGCTGTCCACCACCAGTGTGCCTTGCTACAGAAGGGGCTCCCTCCTCCCTGCCCCCTCCCTGCCCAAGTCCCTGTCCCAGCCCCCACCTCAGCCCCCTCCAGTCCTCCCTGCCTTGACCTGTCGCTTTGGAAAACTCACCCTAACTCAATATGGTGTCTTCCTGCTCCCTGCGCACGAGGCCATCCCCACTGCCTGCATCCATCACCCGCCCATCATCCACTCCCATCTTGCAGGAAGCTTAGTAGGGATGAAGTCAGAGGCGGTGGGGTCTGGGGACTCTGCCAAGCTGGGCCCGCAGCCTGCCTCCCTGTCCTCTTTCGGAGATTGGGGACCCAGGGAATGTTCCAGAAGCAGCAGGAACAGTGAGGGCAGTGACCACATTTCTGCTATCCCACCCTGGTTTCCCATGGAAACCTGAGGCTGAGTGCTGCCTGTAGCCTTTGTCCTTGGGCTGTTTACAGAGACTGGAGAGGGTGTTTTATCCTTCCTCTTCCTCAAAACCATTTCCCACAAGGCTTACTTCCCTCCGCCAAAGCCAGACACCCACATCCCAGACCCTCTGCCTTCAGGGACATTGGCTGCTTGGAAGAAAGAGCAGCCCAGGGAGGCTTGTAATTTCAAGGGTTCTGTTCAGATGCATGTCCCTGTTGGGCATTCTTTGAGGTTGACCTGGGTTGCGGGTGGCTCACTGTATCTTACCTGCATTCTCAGGTACTGTGTGTATGCAAAGAGGACTTTTTTGGCATGTTGATGTCCTTAGATTATCCATGTGTCTCTTGGTCACTGGCCCCCTAAAGGCTCTTATTTTTTCCTCTGTCATCTTTTGGCTGACCAAGGTTAGACCAGAGACTGTGGCCAAAAAAAGCCAACACCCTCAATTGTCCCTGCAGCCAGCTGGGAGTAGAAGGAGCTGTCCATTGTGGCAGCTTTGGGGTGGAGAGTACCTCAAGCCCTAGGGAGAACTCTGGCAGGTAGGAAGTGCAGCAGCCCACTGTGCCCCTCCCCCAGGAATGCATCCTGTCAGGCATCATGTCTGTGAACGGGAAGAAAGTGCTGCACATGGACCGGAACCCGTACTACGGGGGCGAGAGCTCATCCATCACGCCCCTGGAGGAGGTGAGGCTGCCTTGACTCCTGCATAGGGGCATGCCTCAATTTTGGGGGAGGGTAGAGTGAGAGTCTGATTTCTCTCTTTTCTCCTTCCTGATTGCAGCTGTACAAGCGTTTTCAGTTGCCAGAGGGTCCCCCTGAATCAATGGGCCGGGGCCGAGACTGGAACGTTGACCTGATCCCCAAATTCCTCATGGCCAACGGTGAGGGAGATGAAGGAGTTACTGTGGAGGGTGCGTGACACGGGAGGGCTGGGCTCCAGGGCAGGGGCCCTGCTGATGTTATCATCCCTACAGGGCAGCTGGTGAAGATGCTGCTGTATACAGAAGTGACCCGCTACCTGGATTTCAAGGTGGTGGAAGGCAGCTTTGTCTACAAGGGGGGCAAGATCTACAAGGTGCCCTCCACAGAGACTGAGGCCTTAGCTTCAAGTGAGTGTTGGGGTAGGGAGGCAGCTGTTCATGGTAGGGGCCCCCTTTGCTCACGGTTCTCTTCCTCAGGCGGTACTAGTGGTCCGCTGCTGTTTTTTAGCTGTTGTCTCCTACTGTCTCTTAGAGTAGGGTGCTAGCACAGGAGTGCTCTTGTAGTGGGGCTGTGAGGGGAACTGGAGTTTTACAGATTTCAACCTTTGGCACCAGCTCTACTTGATGCCAAAATAGTCCCAGATGGTGGGGTTGGGAGGGCCCTGCCATTCCCATGCCCTTCTTCATACAGGGGAGAAATCTGGAGCTCAGAAAGGGAAAGGGGCTGATCCCTGGCTGTGGGCTGCTTTAGCTGTTGTAGCAGGCAGGGCACTCGTGCGCTCCCACTGTCCCCAGATCTCATGGGCATGTTCGAGAAACGCCGCTTCCGAAAGTTCCTAGTGTTTGTGGCAAACTTTGATGAGAATGACCCCAAGACCTTCGAGGGCGTGGATCCCCAGACTACAAGCATGCGTGATGTCTACCGGAAGTTTGACCTGGGCCAGGATGTCATTGACTTCACTGGCCATGCCCTGGCTCTCTACCGCACTGATGAGTGAGGGGAAGCTGGTGTGATTGGCGCCCCTTGCCTTCCTGTACCTGTCTTCCCTCCACCTGTCTGTTATCCCCTCTGCCCATTCTGCATGTTCCTTGTACCAGATTCACCTGTCACTTGTGTGTCCCTTCCTTATATCCTGCACTTGACCTGTCTTCCCAGGCCAGGTGCCTGGGTGGGGGTGAACAGTGTGCTTCTGTTGAGTCTTCCCTTGCTGCTCTCCCCAGTTACCTAGACCAGCCCTGTCTTGAGACCATCAACCGCATCAAGTTGTATAGTGAGTCCCTGGCCCGGTATGGCAAGAGCCCCTATCTATACCCACTGTATGGCCTGGGCGAGCTGCCCCAAGGCTTTGCAAGGTGAGGATGCAGTTCTGCTCACATGGCATTGCGGGGTGGACCTGAGGTTGAGGGTGCAAATGGCCCTGAGAGCCTTTCTGGGCATTGCAGGCTCTCTTGGGTGATGGTAGCCCAGCCCTACCATGCTGAAGCCTGGGCTCGGGAATGTGGACCGCTCATCTCCCAGCAGCATGGGGCCAGGCCAGGGCCAGGAGCCTCAAGCAGGGCTTAGCTCGGTGTTGGCCCTTCCCTCCAGTCTTGAGTGGTCTGTGGGGCCATGCCCATCTGGAGCTTCACCCTTGTTACGGCCTTGTGCCAGCCCTTTGTAGTGTTCTTGGGGGGGAATCTACGGAGGAGGGAGAGTACTCAGATGGGCTGTAGCTTGTTGCCATGACAGCAGGAATGAACAGGTCTGCTGACTTTGTCCACCTAGACCTTGGATGGGGAGAATTGCCCCTGTTCACTCTCTGGGAGGAGGTCATGACTATTCTGTCTGCTGCAGACTGAGTGCCATCTATGGAGGAACCTACATGTTAAACAAACCCGTGGACGACATAATCATGGAGAACGGCAAGGTGGTGGGCGTGAAGTCCGAGGGAGAGGTGAGCGTTCCTTGAAGCAAGTCACTCCCCAGGGGCTCTGTCCTCAGGGGCTATGCACTGTGTCTGTGGTCCAGAAAATTACCAGACCACGGTGTCTCAGCTGCGGGGGCCCCCTGACCCTGTGTGCTAGGCTCATCACCCTGAGCTGAAGTATGGGGTGACAGTGACAGAAGAGAATTCTGCTTGACCTGAGCCACCTGTCATACCTGTGGTATAAGGGGTGAGCTGGCAGGAGCAAGGCTTTGTGGTGCCTTCACAGATGGCCCGCTGCAAGCAGCTCATCTGTGACCCCAGCTACATCCCTGACCGTGTGCGGAAGGCTGGTCAGGTCATCCGCATCATCTGTATCCTCAGTCACCCCATCAAGAACACCAATGATGCCAACTCCTGCCAAATCATTATACCCCAGAACCAGGTCAACAGGAAGTCAGGTAGGGAGCCCACATCCCACTCTTCCTCTGCATTCTCTCTGGGCTGCTGTGCCTGTTCTTCCCAGCTTTGGGGCTTCCTGCATGACCCCATTGTGGAACAAAGGGGATGCTTGTGCAGCCCCAGTGACAGGACAGATGGCTTGGACTCTCCCCTGCCATGATGGGATGCTACAGCAGTCACCTTCCTGTGGCTGCGACCCAAGCCCTGACACCCACGACACAAGGGCAGGTTTCATTTGGGTTCCTCTTTTTCCAGGGTGGGAAGAGCACGGTAGAAGGGTCAGGGAGAGCTGCGCACCTCATGGTGGACAGGAAGTGAAGGCAGGAAAGAGGGGAGGAGGTAGAGCAGAAGGGGCTAGGGCTTTCCCAGGCACAGGCTGGCCTCCAAAGCCCTGTGCGAGGCCCCACCTCCCACCTAGCTGATAAGGGCGGTTCCCTTATGACCCCACCCTTCTTCCTGGCCCACCTGGCCCACCTCTGGATATTGCTACTCGGGAGATGCCAGATACTCTGCTTTATCCAGGTGGGCATGGTGATGCACACCTTGAATCTCAGCACACCTTTAATCTCAGCACTTGGGAGGCTGAGGCAGGAGGATTGTTATGAATTCAAGGCCAGCTTAGGCTACAAAGTGAGCTCAAGGCCAGCCTGAACTTCATAGTGAGATTTTTTCACCAAAAGACAAAAATACCCCTCTACTCTATCAAGTGGCCTCACACCATGAAGTCACAAGATAGCTATTGCTGGGGAGGGATGGTGGCCTTGGCCTACAGTGACAGAGGACTTGTCCTCAGCAGATATCTATGTGTGCATGATCTCCTATGCACATAATGTGGCCGCACAAGGCAAGTATGTTGCCATCGCCAGCACCACAGTGGAGACGGCGGATCCAGAGAAGGAAGTTGAACCTGCTCTTGAGCTGCTGGAACCCATTGACCAGAAGTGAGGGGCTGGGCTGCTCCTGGGGTTGGACGGGAGCTAGAGCTGGAGGCTGCGGGCCAGGGATGTAGTTCAGTGGCATAAGCGCCTGCCTAGCAAGCACAAGGTCCCGGGTTTGATTCCCGTACTGCAAGGGGAAATAAAAAGCAGGACCTACAGGCTGTACCTCTGCCAGGGTCTGACACAAGCAACCCCCAGGTCCTGCTTTTTATTTCCCCTTAAGCAACCCCCACCTGCCCGCAGGTTCGTGGCGATCAGCGACTTGTATGAGCCCATTGATGATGGTTCTGACAGCCAGGTAAGCAGCCTCCAGCCTTGAACCCAGCTGCCCTCCGGCCCTTCTCCAGTCATGTTGGCCCTTGGTCTGCTCTTGCCAGGTGTTCTGCTCCTGCTCCTATGATGCCACCACACACTTTGAGACGACCTGTAATGACATCAAAGACATCTACAAACGCATGGCTGGCTCGGCCTTTGATTTTGAGAACATGAAGCGCAAACAGAATGATGTCTTTGGAGAAGCTGACCAGTGATTGCTGGCTCCAGCCCCAGCCCCTGCTACCCTCACTCCTGTGTCTATTCAACTCCAGGGCTGGGGAGATGTATGGCTGGGCATCCCTGCTCCAGCATCCTCTGCTTCCCCTACATTCCTATCACCCACCTCACTGATTCACTGACCAAATCCTTAACCTTAGTGATGGTTTGGGAGATGGGGGTTGGATAACATGCTCATTCTCGGCCTTTCCTTGTCCTAGGAAAAGATTTCTCTCTCCCGCTGTGTCTCCCCCACCTGTAACTCTTCCGCTGTGTTTGTTTGGGAAGGATGCGGAGGAGAGCTGATTCCCGCCCCCATCGCTCTTACCCCGCTGTAGTGGCCTTTGGAGATGCCCCTGCCTCCCCGACCAGCTCTCCTGTGTGTTGGAGAGAAGGGGCCCTCCCAGCACAAACTGCATTCCTCCCCTGTAATTTATTCTAATTTATTAACCAACTCCCACCCCAAGTCAGCCTCCCGTGTGGAGGGAAGGGTGGAGGGGAGGGAAGAAGGCATAGGCGTGGCTCTGTTGGAGGTTGATCTCTGTTTTTATTCCTTGTCTTTGTGTTCGTGTTCTCTGATACTTGCTGAGAAGAGCTGTGCGCAAAGCAAAAGGAGGTGGGAAAGTGGACCCAAGCCCCGCGTGCCCCACCCCATACCTTCCCTTTAATGGTGGGAATCCCTTACCTTGCAAAGTGAATGTGTTCCTTTCCCTAACCTCTAGTATATTTCTCAGAAAACAAGATCTCCCAATAAAATGTGTTGAAACCTGAGCTGGCTTTTTAGATTTCCTTTCTGAAAAGCTAGGTGCGCGGCAGGGACTTGGGTCTCTGGTTTGGGATGCTGGCTGAGCACTTGGCTCTGTGCCTGTGTCCCTGGGGATCCAAGGAAGAGAAGTGGGTAGGCCAGGCAGGCCTCTGGGGGAGAAAAGAGGTGGAAAGCACCGCCTGGGGAAGCAAAGGGATCCCAGTCTGGCCTACACAGCCATGCCCTCAGACACCGAAGGAAATCAGAAACTTGGCTTGAACGTGATCAACACGGAAACCCACGGGGGGGGGGGCTGCTTTGGATGCCCAGGAGGCAAAGGAGGGGCTTGCTGCAGGTGCAGTTGCGAGCCCGCAGCGTTAAGAGCGCCACAACGAAGGAGATTGGGAATCCAGCCTCCGAGTCCGACGAGAAAGTAAAGCAGCCGGGCCAAGCCAGCACTCCCGCGAGGGTCGGCCTGGGCTTGGGAGCGAGCAGGCGGGCGGGGGCGGGGCGAGCGACGTCAAGCACCAAGAGGGCGGGGTGGCCGCGGTGACGTGTAGGAAGGCGCGGGGCGGGAGTACGTCTGTACGCTGACTGCAAGGCGGCCGCCGAGACTTGACTCGGCTGCTGTCGCTGTAGCTGCCACCGCCCCTGCTGTCACCGCCACCACCACCACCGCCATGGCTCAGTACAAGGGCGCCGCGAGCGAGGCCGGCCGCGCCATGCACCTGATGAAGAAAAGGGAGAAGCAGCGCGAGCAGATGGAGCAGATGAAGCAGCGAATCGCGGAGGTCGGGCGGGGCGGCCCCCGAGCATGCGCGCCGCGCCCCCCCGCCCCCCGCCGAGCACCCCAGGCTTCGGACTGGGAATGCCTAGAGCGGGAGACGGCACCCTGACTCCCCAACAACAGTCTCTTCTGTGAAATGGGTCTACGGGTGGGCTGGGTCAGAGGCCTTCAGCACCTTCTTTCTGCTCGTGAGACCTGCAGTGCTGGTGGTCTCAGATCTGTGAAAGGCCGGTAGTGGCGTGGGGCTTGGCGACACCAGGACTCTCAGGGACCCAGGGCTCTTAGCTAAATGGGGAAAGCGCCATACAAGTAGCCTTTAGGCACAGATGTACCCGCAGCCCCAACCCATCCCAACAGGGGCTTCCTGCAAGTTGGAGGTGGGATTTCTTTTTTTTTTTTTATTTAATTTTTTTATTTTTTTCTTGTTTCAGAACCTTTGTTTATTCACTCATTTTTATGGCCGGCTCAGCCCACCCCGAGGGCAGGGCTGGCGCAGCATGTGGTGCCGGGGATCGAACCGCGGTCCCTGAAGCCGCCCAAGCTTTTCCAAGCAGGCGCTTTAGACCACTGAGCCATCCTGCCGGGCCCTTTTTTTTTTTTTTTTTTTAAATTTAATTTTTTTATTTTTTTCTGGGATTTCTATTTTAAATTTTTTTTTAGTGTTTTGAGAACGGGTCCATTATGTAGTTTGGGCCGACTTTGAGCTCATTTTGTGGTTTGGGTTGGGTTTGAACCTGTGGTGATCCCCTTACCTCAGCCTTGGAGGGCTGGGATCCTATGCCCAGTCTGAGAATGTATTTCTCTGCTGGCCACTTCCTTTGGAGACCTTGGCTAGAAGGGGGCCTGCATGGTACCATAGATGGAACCGCACTGGAGGAAGAGACTTCTTGGGTGGGTGCAGGCAATATCTGGGCTTTGGGGAGAGGCTGGGCCTTTTACCCACCCTGTTCTAGTTTGTCCTTTCATGACAGTCCTAGCTTGGGTCTCAGGAGGGTTGGCTTAGATGCCAGCAGTCTGAGATTAGCACTGAAAAGACTTTTCCAACCAAGGAAGAGGATCATAACTTCTTCCAAGATCATACTGTAGCATGTCCCAGGGCAGGGCAGACCTAGCACTGGAACTCAGTTCCCAAACAGGAGCAGTTACCTGTGACTTCCAGGAAGATGGCAGTAGCCCTCATGGGCAGGCTTCCCGTTGCAGGAGAACATCATGAAATCGAACATCGATAAGAAGTTCTCTGCACACTATGATGCTGTGGAGGCCGAGCTCAAGTCTAGCACTGTGGGTGAGCAGGGCACATGGGCCACCCTCTCCTGGGCACAGGGCTGCCCCTTTGCTGGCTCTGGATGACCAGTCCTTCTTTGTAGGCCTTGTGACACTGAATGACATGAAGGCCAAGCAGGAGGCACTGGTGAAGGAGCGGGAGAAGCAGTTGGCTAAGAAGGAACAATCAAAGGAGCTGCAGCTGTGGGTCCCCTTGTGCTCCCTCCAATCCTTTCACAGCTCACTTGTGGCTCCGAGGGCAACTCAGGCTACTCCTGTTCGGGAGAGGGGACTCCATTTCTGTTCTGGGGACAAGACAGCATCTAGTGTGGGCCTCAAAATGGTGCTCTTAGCATCCTGGTTTTTCTTCCTGCTTCCTGGCCCTTATGAAAGCGGCCCATGCTTTCAGGCCCTCTCTTTGGGTGCCCATGTAGCCTGCACTTTCTCTGTCTTCTCTATACCACCACTGTGTGTCTCTGCCTTCTGTGTAGTAAGCGGGGCCCTGTCCTGGACCTCATGGTGCCCCAGCACAGTTGGACCCGTTCAACCTGCATTTGTGGTCCTCACACTGAGCATGTGGTGGCTCTGAGTCAGGGATGAGGGACATGACGGCCAGCTGTGCCTTGGTAGGAAGCTGGAAAAGCTGCGGGAGAAGGAGCGCAAAAAGGAGGCCAAGCGGAAAATATCAAGCCTGTCCTTTACGCTGGAGGAGGAAGAGGACGGGGGAGAGGAGGAGGAGGAGGTTACCATGGATGAGGAAGAGCTGGAAAGGGAAGGTGAGCCAAAGCAGGCACTGGGAGAAGGCACCAGCAGCCAGGCCACTGTTGAGCCAGTGGCAAATGCTCAGCCCAAGTCCTCACTGCACTGGGTGCCAGCCGTGGGCTGTAGGTGGACACATGGCGCTGAATCACTGGGTTTGATCTGTGTCACCAGTCATGTAGTCATAGAACTCTGGCCACCCCGAGCATCAGCTACCAGGAACAACTTGGGAAGGCTGGGGAGCAAAGCCAAAGTAGCCCAGCACACTCAATAACTACACACCCATACTAGGCCTGACAGGCTGTGAAGGCTCCTGTCCCTCTCCTGGGTGAGACCCATCTGGGTCAGGGGAGCGACATGAGGTCAGGTAAAGTTGTCACATGGTGGGGCACAGTGGCAGGAGTGGACTGATTTGTTTTTCTTTCTCTTTCCAGAGGCAGGGTCTCACTGTGATCCAGGCTAGCCTTGAGCTCACTGTATAGCCTGGGCTGTCCTCAAACCTGGTGGTGATCTCCCTGCCTCAGCCTTCTAAGTTCTGGAATGAAAAGTGTGGTGTGCATTAGCACACTGGCTGGGATGCCTTTTTTTTTTTTTTGGTAGGACCAGGGTTCGAACTCACGACATTACACTTGCATGGAGCTATCTTCCTGGCCCCATGCGCTGTTTTATTTTCACTTTTTCTCAGGGTGTTGTTTCTTTTTTTTTTTTTTTTTTTTTTTTTTTTTTTTTTTTTTTTTTTTTTTTTTTTTTTTTTTTTTTTGGTGGTATGTGGGATTGAGCTCAGGACCCTGTTCTTGGTGCTTGCTAGGCAAGTGCTTATTCTACTGAGCTGTCTCCCTGGCCCCCTTTTTCCTCAGCTTCTAAGTGTTTACATGTTCCCAGTGTATCACGATTTATCCCTCATGGAGAGCTGCTGCATATGCAGGATGCATCTGAATTCTCATTTCACACCTTCCCTTCCTTCCCTTCCTACTGCTCCCTCACTCTTGGTCCCCTTTTTTGAGAAAGGTCTATGATTTCTCTACTTCCAGTTACCTACCTTTAGTGTGTTTTGCATTTTATATATTAGGATTTTCATAGAAGAGAAAGAAACCATATGATGTTGAAACTTGAGTGTCTGGTGTATTTTTCTTTTTTTTATGGTGTATTTTTCTTGATATAGTCTCTGGGCCCATCCATTTTCCTGCAAATGACCCAACTTTATTTATTTATTTATTTATTTATTTGGTGGCAGAGTGGTGCTGCAGTGTGTATAAGGACTGGAATGTTCTAGAAAGATTTTTTTTTTGTGGTACTGGGGATTCAACTCAGCACCCTGTGCTTTCTAGACAAGCACTTATTCTACTGAGCTATCTCCCTGGCCCTTTTTGTTTTGTTTTTGTTGAGACAGTCTTGCTATGTGGACCCCCCCCACACACACCCTACTGAGTTGTTATTTATTTATGCTGAGGATTGAGGCCAGAGGTTTTATACTTCTTTTGGAAACTAATGTCCCGGTGGACCCCAGGGGATACTGCATATATGGGGACATCTGAGTGAACTCAGGGGAGCAGCTGGACTGTCAGGAGGAACCTGCCTGTGTTTTTTTTTTGTTGTTGTTGTTGTTGTTTATTTTGTTGTGCTTTTATTTGGCATAGGGTCTTGCTATGCAGCTCAGACTCATAGTGATCCTCCTGTTCCAGCCTCTACAGCACTGGAATTACAGGCGTGCACCATCAAGCCTGGTTTGGTGGCTGGCATGGCGTTCCCAGGGTTCTGGAGCCAGCATGACATGCAGTACCGGGGATCGAACCCGGGATCCTGTGCTTGCCAGACAGGTGCTTAGACCACTGAGCTATACCCAGCCCCTGCTTTGTTTTGTTTTTGAGACAGGGTCTTACCATGAAGTGCAGGCTGGCTTGGAACTGACTGTAGCCCAGGCTGGCCTCCTGGGCCCTGGGATGGGACATGTGCACCACCACTCCCAGCTCTGCCCACAGTTTGGGGCATGAACGAGTGAACTTTTCATGATATACTATGTCTGCCTAACCTGATACCCAAAACACAAGCCTGCCACTTCAGGAGCTCCAGCTCTGGTCTGCAGCTCCATGGACCTGGACCCCATGGCAGAGCTGCTCTTCTGAGCTGTATGGGCCTGGGCTAAGGGCTTGACTGTGCTAGGTAGGCTCCCCTCTCTGGAGGCTTCATTTAGGAAGTCCAGGAGTGGTGCCATGCTGTTTTCTTTGTTTACATTTTTCTTTAAGGTTGGCTGTGCTCAGTGCAGACTTGAGAGACACTGGCGATCTGCAAGACTCTCATGGGGTCCAGAAGATTAAAACCCTTGTCAGAGTATGCTAGGTTGCTTGATTGTTTTGTTTTGTTTTCTTTCTTTCTTTCTTTCTTTCTTTCTTTCTTTCTTTCTTTCTTTCTTGCCTTTTTGAGACAGGGTCTCGCTATGCATTTCAGGCTGGCCTTGAGCTCACTTTTGTAGCTCAGGCTGGTCTTGAACTCACACTGATCCTGCCTCAGCCTCCCAAGTGCTGGTATTACAGGTGTGCACCACCACGCCCGGCCTCTTGTTTTCTTTCTTGACACAAGGTCTTTCAATATAACTCAGGCTGCCCTTGAACTCACAGCGTAGCCCAGGCTGGCCTCAAAGTCCCATCCTGCTGCTTCAACCTCCTGAGTGCTGGGGTGACAGTTGCGTACCACCCATTTGCTAAGTTCTTTGATTTTATCCCAGAGGTCACCATGAAGAAAAGGAAGTTAGGGAAGAACCCTGACGTGGACACGAGCTTCTTGCCTGACCGAGACCGCGAGGTAAGGGCCATGGCCACTGCCCTTGGTGCTGGTGGTGGGCCACAGCCCTGTGTCTCATCTCAGTATGGGTCTTGTCCTCTGCAGGAGGAGGAAAACCGGTTGCGGGAGGAGCTTCGGCAGGAGTGGGAAGCCAAGCAGGAGAAGATCAAGAGTGAGTGGAGCATGCTAGAGAGTGTCAGGGCTTCCAGAGGCTGGGGCGGGCTCCTGGAGCCAGCAGTAGGCCCCTGGTGACTGAGCAGCCACTGCTCCATAGGTGAGGAGATTGAGATTACCTTCAGCTACTGGGATGGCTCGGGACACCGGCGGACGGTCAAGGTAGGTCAAGATAGGCGCCGTGGGAGTCTGGGTCCAGAGCCATGCATTCCTCAGTGCTCCTCGGGCTTGTGCTTCCTTCCCATCCTCCACAGATGAAGAAGGGCAACACCATGCAGCAGTTCCTACAGAAA
The DNA here is from genome assembly GCA_004027025.1 of Myocastor coypus. NCBI lineage: Eukaryota > Metazoa > Chordata > Mammalia > Rodentia > Myocastoridae > Myocastor > Myocastor coypus. The sequence goes on from PVJA010036912.1 coordinate 18,341, forward strand.
GCACTTGAGATTCTGCGCAAGGACTTCAGCGAGCTCAGGTGAGGCTGTGCGTGTGCAGAGGTCCTTGCCGGGTGCATGGTAGCCATGGGGGACTGCATGCCTGCTGCTCCCTCCCTCATTCCACCAAGCTGAGTGGGCTCCTGCCCGGGCACCTTGATCCAGAGGTGGGGCACAGTAGGGTGACATGTGTCCCTAGCTCACTCAGCGAGCTTCCCCTGCCTTGCATAGACAGAGGGTGGCATGCATCTGTTTGTCCACCTGTCCACACTTCTTGACTTTCTCAGGTCGGCAGGGGTGGAGCAGCTCATGTACATCAAGGAAGACTTGATCATCCCCCACGTGAGTCTCGGTGGCCCTGACTTACCCAGTGGGCACTGCTGGTACCTGGACTTGGGCAGGAGCATGTAGTGGTTGATTAGGGATGGTATGGGCATTGAGTTGGTCTCCCCTCCTTGGTCCCTAGCATCACAGCTTCTATGACTTCATTGTCACCAAGGCACGTGGGAAGAGTGGTGAGTGCCTGCAGCCCAGCAGGTGGAGTTGGGGTGGCTGTGGGACCTTAGGACAGGACCTCAGCGTAGGACCTTGGGAAAGCTTCTTCTCCTCGCAGGTCCACTCTTCAACTTTGACGTTCATGATGACGTGAGGCTGCTGAGTGATGCCACTGTAGAGAAGGACGAGGTGTGCTGGGCGAGGGGCTGTGCATGGGGTGGTCAGGCAGGTGGCCCCTAACAGCTGACTCAGCTCAGCTGTCCCTTCCCCAGTCGCATGCTGGCAAGGTGGTACTGCGCAGTTGGTATGAGAAGAACAAGCACATCTTCCCAGCAAGCCGCTGGGAGCCCTACGACCCCGAGAAGAAGTGGGACAGGTACACGGTGAGTACAGAGGGGCATATGGTGGCCTGACAGAAGGCTGGGACACCTGCTGACCTGCTCATCTCCTACCTCCTGTCCCTTGTCTCCACACCAGATCCGATGAGTCCAGGACGCAGGGGAGCCTCCATGTATCCCTGGCGCTGTCCTTACTACATTTCTCATCCACCATCAAGAAATAAATCCAAAAAAGAAAAAAGCAAACATGTCAGTGCTTGAGGCCCCCATGGCATGAGAAGACATGCTTAATAAAGTGAATTTTTACTAAAAATCAGCTCTTCTGTGGCCCCTCATTTCAGCCATTCATACTATATAGTTAGCAATGTGCCACATAAGCAGCACCTTTGTCTACTTTGGACCTGGAGCCATGTAGCAGTTATATCTTACATGCCCAACTCCTGTTCACTGTAGTCACATCCTGTTCCTGTGGACTGGCCAGCATGGGGCCTGTCAGGTGTCCAAGGAACGAGGGCATTGGCATGCAAGGCCTGGTGTTGTCCCCAAGGCCACCCCACCTTCCTGAGGGAGGCCAGGCAACACCGTACGTGGTCCTTGCCTGTGGGTGCTTATGTTCAGGGTAGACTGTCTGGCTGCACCTCCTTGAAGGGTGCTGGTCACTGGCAGCCCCATGCTACCATCCCATTTCCCCCACAGAAGCTGAGACAGGCAAGCATGGGACTATTGTCGGGCGCCAGTGGAGGGGGCCTCAGCTGCCCACCTCTGCTGTGTGTGTGGGCTGTGTCCTTTGTGTACCAAGGTGGGTCGAGGCCACCTCGGTGGTCTTGGAAGAATGTCGAGGCCAAGGCACAGTAAGGAAGGCTGGCCAGCCTGAGCCAGGCTCTGGAGGTAAGCAGCAAGTGTGAGGAGCCCAGTGGCCCTGTGCTTCAGCTTCCAGGGAGCCCACTGGGCCTGGCCTGCTCCTCTACGCCAACCCTGTCTAGCTCTAGGCGCCACTAAAGAAAGGCTTCCCAGGGAGGGGCTCTCTCAGCCATTGCTGATTATTATTATTTTTGTCTTTTTGAGACAGGGTCTTGCTGTACAGTTCAGGCTGGCCTTGAGCTCAGATTTGTAGCCCAGGCTGGTCTCGAATTCTCACCGATCCTCCTGCCTCAGCCTCCCGAGTGCTGGAATTATAGGCGTGCGCCACCACGCCCGGCTTAAAAAAACTTAAATACACTGTCAAGGGGCGGGAGCAGAATTGCACAGCAGGCTTGGAGGTGTCCCGCAGCAGCTGGGTTCTCCTAGGCTCACCTGCAAGGGGAAGGCATCAGCAAGGTGCCCAGGCCCAGCTTCTCGGACTCTTTCTTCTCTGCTGTGTCCTCCATTTAGCACAGGGAGAAGCTCACATCCGTCAGTGTCCTGCTTCTCCAACACGCTCTCCCCTCTGTGCTACTGAGGAGCCAGGGCTTTCCCACTGAGTGATATCTAGCCTTAAGAAAAAAAAACTCAAAAAAAAAAAAAAAGCCGGGTGTGGTGGCGCACGCCTGTAATCCCAGCACTCGGGAAACTGAGGCAGGAGGATCAGTGTGAGTTCGAG